>PVKM010039712.1:0-13677 GCA_004027735.1 Carollia perspicillata | reverse complement strand
GTCGCACTGCTCAGAAAACCAGGTGGGGAAGGGGGGTCTTTCAAAGGGGCCCTCACGCCTTTCCCCCCTCATGGAACTGACAACGTCTCTGAGAGATCAAAACACCCACGTGTTTAAAGAAAGTCATTTCGTGGTGTTCAGCCACGGGGTGGGGGAAACCCACAGAACCCTTCGCCCCTGTGGACCAACTCCTGTCCTTGAAAAGCCGGCACAGGTGCCGGAGAAAGTAATGTGCTGCAGGGCCCAGCAGGTGTAGCTTTGGAGTCGTTCTGACTGAGAAGCTCAGACCCTACAAGGTGGTAAAGGGGTTGGATCACACACACGCCTTTACATCTGGCACAGGACTCGCAGGCAGGGGAATCGCAGCACACGCACGAGGAAGCTGGCTCACGGAGCGGCTCCGAGAGCGCTCCCCTTCCATAACGCCATGCCTGGGTGGCGGGGTGCTTCTTAGGAAGCGTGGCCTGCAGGTGGCGCAGGAACTCGCAGAAACAGGGCAACTGTTAGTTTGTGCAACTGCAAGAATCTGTTACCTGCATCTTGATTGCCTCGTCTACAAAATGAGATTAACAACAATGCCTACGTCATGGGTCATAAGTTTTAGTTGTAAGAATTAAGTAAATTAATATATGCTAAGTTCTTAAAACAGTACTAGATTTATGCCATTCCATAATTATTACTATTCTTACAGCATTATTATCTTTATCATGCTTAACAGAGACGTATTAGTTTTCCTGACTTCTATACCATATATCCTACTCATAAATTTTTATATTTTTTATGAGTGTATATCTCAACCATTCTGATAAACCATTCCTCCCTCATAATAAATGGAAAAGCATGTGTTAATGTACATATTTTTAAGTGAACATCAGCATAAAGAAAAAGTATAAGCAGATATGCCAGAAGAAAAATATCCAGTGACAATATATAATAAAATTATTTTTCTAAAAAAGGTGACAAAAGAAACGAAGTCAAAATTTCATCTGGGAGCAAAATTTGATCTTAATCAAATCAAATTTTTATTTATATAGACTTTATTGTATACAACTGAATATAATAGTACATAGCATATCACTTCTTTTGAATAAAGTTGTTACATACCTGTATTATACTTCCATGTCCTATGTTTTAACTATTATTTTGAAATAAGTGCAGGCTTGCAGAAGAGTGCAGACAGCAGAGTTCCTGTGGGCACCTCACCGGCTTCCCCTTACGCAGCCCTGATATAATTACGTACCAGAACTAAAGTTGACATCAGTGCAATCCCACCAACTTACCTACAGACTTTATTCTGAGCTCCCAGTTTTTTCACTCATGTCCTCTTTCTGCTCCAGGTCCAACCCTTGACGTCACATTAAATTTAGTGATGTCTCCGTCTCCTTCAATCTGTGACAGTTCCTCATGATTTGTCCTTCTTGATTTCAGAACTCTTGAAGGGTACTCGCCAATTCTCTTGTTTCTGTGATGTTTTCCCAGCATTAGACTGCAGCCATGGATTTGGGGGAAGACGACCACAGAGGTAAAGTGCCTTTCTCACCACATCGTATCAGGGGATACACAGCATCCGTATGTCCCGTTACTGGTGATGTAAACTTTGACACATGCAAGGTGCTGCCTATCAGGTTTCCCCGCCACTGAAAAGTCACTCTCTGTCCTTTTCCAGACTCTGCAGCAGTTGAAGCCAGTCACTGGGTCCCACCCACACTCTCTGGCAGGGAAACGAGGCTTTGCCTCTTCGAAGGACGGGTGTCAAAACACTTGTGAGTTTAGGTGAAAACCACTATGATGATTAATAAATATTTTGGGAGTGATCCTTTAAGGCCACACGAATGTCCTATTTCTATAATGTACATGTTTTCAAAAGGCACCTGTCCATACACCATTTCCTTTGATCTTCACAAGAATCCTACTTGATAACAGATAAGCCTGAAGAAGATGGACAGCACTCCCTACAAGTGAAGGGCAGATTCCCAAGTTCATGCTAAAATTGCAAACCGACATGGCGAGGCTAATTCTGTTGCACAGCGTCAGCACTGGTAGATCTCACCATCCAAACAGCAAATGAGTACATACCGGGAATGGCATTCCCATTCATTCAGATTAACTGACTTTGCCGCAGACTAAACTTGAATAGAAAAAAAGGAAGAGGGTTGGGCTAGCAGGCGATTATCTTCTGGAGGGCAGGCCCCTTCCAGTACAGGCTTCCCCAGGCAGGCGAGTGTTGTAGCAACACATCTTTATCAGTGGACCAGCTGGCATTGCTGTGAGAGGCTGTGTTCAGCTTCAGTGAATTTTTTTTGAAACCTCTTTCAACGCATTTGCCCATTTCATGATAGGTCATTTGCGAGTGCACCTGCCTGCGCTGCATTGCATGTTCAACAGTTTTTGACCCCAAATGTTATGGCCCCCCCCAAGCCCCAATCCCCCCTCCCGATTTCCTCCCTAGTGACTTTTTTTTGTTGTTTCCCCAATGAAAAAAGTCCTCAAAGGGAAATATTTTGCCCATGTGGAAGAGGTGAAATAAAAAATGCCAGAAGCACTAAAAGGCATCAAAATCGACAAGTTCAAACTGCTTTGAGCAGTGGGGAAAAGTGTCTCGACAGTTGTATTGCATCAAATGGAGAGTACTTGGAAGGTGACTGAAGTTTAAACATGTAAGAATGAATACACAATTTTTCATAAATCAACTTTGGTTTTCTGGGTGACCCCCTCCTATGCACAAAATCACCACTCTCCTCCTAACTGGAGTTGTTTACTGACTTAAGAACGTCTACTTGACTCTCTTTTTCTATAAAATAAACTAGACTCTGGACTAATCAATTCTTCATAGAAGTCACAATTTCAATGGAGGATATAGTGTAGGCTTAAGACTAAGATATAGTATTTTTTTAAATCCTCAGCCAAGGATATGTTTATTGATTTGAGAGAGAGAGAGAGGCAGAGACATCAACGTGAGAGAGAAACATCGATCGTTTGCCTCCCACAAGCACCAGGATCAGGGATCTAACTCACCTACATAAGTGCCCTGACCGGGAACTGAACCCACAACCTTTTGGTGTATGGGACAATGCTCCAACCAACTCAGCCACCCTGTCAGGGCAAGACTAAGTTACAGTTTAAGATAAATCTATTTCCTAACTGTTGAATCACACTTCATTCATTCTTTGTTAAAATTTTTAGCAAATATCTTTAGTTAATACCATTTGTACTTGAAAGTTCATAACATCTAAATTCTAAAAAGCAAAAAAAGCCTACATTATTTTGTATACAATTAGACAATTATTTATGAAGCACTTTCACATATAATTAATTCCTCATTCAGTCCTTTCAACCACATTGTGAGATAAACAGAAAAACAACCTTGCTCCCTCTTCTTTTTACAGATGGCTTCTGAAGGCTTCAGTAGTTTACCTAAGACCAAAGTATCCAGGGACTGGTAGAGTCAGAACTTGAAAGTCAACTGAACTACACAGTGCTGCAAGCCCGCACGTGGCCTAAACATGTGCACCTTCACTTTGCTTATTTGTATCTGAATCTGTCCAAGCAGACTTGAACGTAGCAGATTATTTCACTGAGTCAAAATGCATCCTTGGATAGAGAGCTATTGACACTTTTTAAAAACCACATTTTTTTCAAATCATAAAACATAAGTTCATCAAATGAAAACAAAAAACATAGAAAAAAGGCAGAAATGAAAAATGAATACCCAGGGATAACTATGTTTACTATTTATTTATTACCTCCTGGTGATATTTTATACGGTTAAGATCATATTATGTGTATAATTGCAAGGTCACCTGAAGCATACACACTTCTCTCTGCCAGGAGAAGCTCTCCGAGGACATAACTGTAGCACACCACTCACGCAGACAGAACACAGATGTCTGAGGTGCACTCGCCAGGCCCTGTTCTCAGGGCCTCACACGGACCAACTCAGACGTCACCTCCGCCCCGCCAGGTGGGCGCGGCCGTCTCCATCTCACAGAGCAGGAAAGTGACTTAGTGGCCCTATGGACAGGGACACTGTGAAAACACCATAATTTCCTTAGTCTCCTCACTACTTCTTGATGTTTAGGTTGTTTGCCATTTAAGCGACTTAACCAGGGCTGATGTTGAGCTCCTGCTCTGCAGGTATTAACCTAAACGTGTGCGGGTTTGGCTAGAACTGCGGGGGAAGTAAGTGAAAAGCGAAGCAGTCTTCTTAGACGTGGTTGAATAAATGGCACCAAAGCAAAAGGCAAGGGAAATCAAGGCTGCCTGTGTGGTCTGGAACACCTCGGACCGCCCACAGAGCAGCGGTTGTAGGTCCTGTGGCCAGGAACCCACTAACCCACGCTGCCTGAAGAGCAGGCGCTAGGGACACTGTCTCCTGCCCTCCCCGTCCAACGCTGATGCGGGGTGGGGCGGTTGAGGTGAAGGAAACCGTGACACGGAAACACAGAATGGCAGGTACAGTCATCAGGATAGCCGGCTGGATCAGAAAAACCCCTGGGTTAACCGCTCTTGCCTGCTTTTCAATTTGAAAGTTCAATAAGAAGTCTGACCTCACAGCAGTCCTTTAACCTAGAGAGGGAAAACTTCGGTCCGCACGCTGACAGCACCGAAGGTAAGCTGGGGCCCCGCGAGTGGGGAAGCTTGCTTAGCTGCCGCCGTTTGGAACTGGTTACTGGAATGAGCAGGTGTCCTGTTTTGCCATAAATACAGCCTTTCTTCTCTGCTGCAGACACAGAGAACATTTCTTTTTAAATTGAAAACAATTTCCACTTCAAAGCAAGCCTCCATCATTCACAGATATCTGGCGCTGAGGCTCCCTTTCCCTGCTTTGTTTCCATGAGCCTCGACAGAAGGCGACTTGACGCTCCCCGCCATCTAATTTCTCTAAGCTACAGCCATTGATTCTTTGTAAGTTTATTTATTCAAAACAACAGCACAAACAATTCTTTTTCTTGGGTCAGCAGCTTACCGAATTAGCATCAATCATCAAAGGAGACGGGGCTGAAAGGAAGATGGAAGCCCATTTTCTCAGAGATTGATTTTTTTAAGCCAAAACACACAGGCCTAGGCAGAAGGCTATTTACTGTCGAAAAGGTTCAACCTGAAATCGCAGCCCCAAAACGGGGCGCTCACAGGACTGACCAGGTTCCGTGAAATCTCAGATTTTTTTTTAATCACTTAAATTCCTTTTCTGATGGTCTGTGAGAGTTTGATTACTTCCGTATATCAAGCCCCCTGAATAGCTAAAACCAAGGGGAGGGGAAGTTCCCAAGGAGAGTGAGTAAATCAATGTTGTTGTTTATTATAATGATTTTCTAATGGCTTTCTCTACTCCCTTTACTTCCTTTGATGTATTTAAAGTGCGAAAAGTTCATCAAAGACTGCCAGGGTTAGAGGCTTAAGTGTATTTAAATAACTACCTTTGGCATGTTTGAAAGGTGATTTGCTCCACAGGTCCTAGCAAAATTATTCTTCGAAAACTTTGGTTTGCATCTTGCTAGAAATGAGCTCAATTAGGGTTCCTTGCAAGGTCGGGGTAGAGAGTTCTTGCCTATAGATGAAGTCAGAAGGGGCAGTGTTCCTAAGACCGCTCTGGGAACTGCAAAAACAAGTCATTGGTTTGTATCCATTTTACGTCCTGCCAGGTCAGGGGAACGTGTTGCCTTCCTACGGCCTTTCCTGAGATTTACGCAAGGTGGGGAATGCATCAGACCAAGCAAGCATGCACAAACCACTGGCCTGCTAAAGTCTTTACATTAGCTATTTTTAAGTATTTGCCATATCGTTAAACCAATTTTAGGAGAAAATGTGGGATTTGCCACTTAGGATTCAAGTAAATGAAGAAAAACGGGAGAAAAAAAGTCCCAGATGCCTGAGTGGGTTGGCGGAGACAACTGTGCGTTATCACTATTTTCTCCCAAATTGAGGCAAAATCATTTCAGTTAAGAATTTGATATCAAAGTCATCAATCACCCTCTTGCCTGAGAACGCCACAGAAACATCCATTTGTTCTCCAAATAGAAAACAGATTTTTAGCTTCCAATTCACAAGGATTATTATGCTGGGCAATAAAGGCAGCTCCTTAGACGGGAGAAAAATAAATAAATTCATTAACAAAATCAGTGACTACAAAGGACTATCACCTGTCTTTTTTACGATGAGCTGTTGTAACTTGTTAGCCACTCTGAACTTCCCTTTGCATTCACCGCCGTACGTAGCCCACGGAGAAAGGGGCGAGCGCACGCTGTGCCTCACATGCTGCGTTGCCGTCCACGGCCTTCCTGAGCACCCTGCAGCGTCTGCACTCTGCAGAATGTCGTATAATGAGGACATGACAAGTCTCGGAGAAGCGGAGGCCTGCCACAGATTTTGACTAGCAAGGCCAAGAATTCTAAAGCAGTGTGGTTAACGAAGAGCCTCTGCCATTCTCGGAGGAGAAGGCGGGATTCGAGTGCAGCCAGGCCCAGGGAGTGAGCCCCAGGCTTCAGTGGAAGGTCCTGGAACAGCAGGCCCGATGCTCTGCCTTGAGTGCTTCCGCGGGAACATCACTGATGGGAAGAACCCTCAGAGGCCTTCAAGCATTAACAGTGTCGGGGAAGGGCAAATGACCACAATCAGATCTGGGGGGGAATTTAAAGACGGCGTTTTATAAGTGAAAACTCATGATTTAGAATGAAAGCTACAAAAGAAAAAAAAAGGCTTTGTAAAATTCTGAAAAAAATTTGCCTACAATTTTCAGAATGGTGCATTTGCTTCCAGTAGAAGGGTTCCTCTCCAAAAGAACAATGTGTGGGAGACAGGCATCAGGCTTACAGGGGCAGCAGGTGAGAACAGCCTGCTTTGTGGAGGTTGTGAGTGTTGGGAAAAAACAACAACACCCCAAAGCAATCGGAATTATTAATAAATGATAGACCTGAAATATTTTAACACAACAGAAGTCTTGAGATTGGTTTGAACATATAAAGTATAACCAGAAAAATAAAATAATAAAATGTCTCTGTGAAAGAAGTGACTAAGACCAACCAGGCAGGAAGAGAGAGGGCGGGGGACATCAAGAGCTGTTCTGGTGACTCATGTCAATTTAAAAGGGAGGAAAAAACCAACAAAAAACAAAAGAGAATGAGGCCCGGCATGTGACTAAATTCGTGATCTCCAAAAAATAAAATAATTTCCAGATAAACATAACCTTGAGCAACTGGTTGCTTTAATGAAAGGGTCAGCATGAGGGGGACAGCTGGGAGCAAATTGCCTTAAATTATTTCCCTGTGAGTGAACGAACACACAGCGCAATAACCTGTGAAGAGGGTAATTCTGGACTTACATTGTATTTTGCAAGCAAAGTGGGAGATTGAGAATTACTGAACCTTGCTGAAGTTCTTCTCCAAATGAGTGTTTCACCTGGTTAACTAAGATTTCCCACGTTTTAGGACTGGAGGTAGCCTGTGGAATAAAGCGGGCCCTCAGCAAATCTGTTATACATGGGATTAAGTCTAACTGAAGAAGGCTATTTGAATTTGTAGCAGACGGCACCATTTTTTTAGGTAAGGTCTGTTAGGCTGATCTACCTGTGTCTGTTCCGTGGCCTTGAGTCCACTTCTGGTGACCCTATGGATGAGTGACGTCCACAAGGTCCCACCCTCACCAGCCCGGCTGCTCCCCACACGGCGTCAGTCCATCGAGTATCTGGTCTTCCTCTTCTCCTGCTGCCTTCTGTGTGTCCTGCATTCCTGTCTTCCCAAAGGCCCTGCCTTCTCACGATGTGCCCGAGGTGGGACAGCTTCGGTTTTACCATTTTTGCCTATCTATCTCTATGAATCAAACAGCTTAACTGTGATATGATTTCCATTGCATAAGGTTCAACTTTTTTAGGTTGTTCTTTTTTAAAAATACCCTCACTCAAGGATGTTTATTGACTTTAGAGAGACAGAGGAAGAGAAACATCAATGTGAGAGAGAAACATCAGTCATTTGCCTCCCACACATCCCTTGACCGGGCATTACACCTGCAACTCACACATGTGTCCTGACTGGGAATTGAACCCGTAACCTTTTTGTGTACAGGATGATGCTCCAACCAACTGAGCCACCATGCCAGGGCTTAGGCTGTTTGTAAGTTGAACAAATACAGAAGAAAATTAAATCTTATTCAAAACAGTCAGTGAAAGTTTGAGTACAATTGCAGTGAGCAGTTTTCACCCAGTATACTGCTGAACACATTATGGGACATAAAATAAACATTCTAATTCACCAAACAATGCAGGCTCTCTAAAATATATCTATCTACCATGAAAGAAAAATAAAATACACAAAATCTTTCACTTTAAAGAGAAAAAAACCTGAAGCCTTCTATTCTGATGCAACTCAGCAGACAGGGAAGGATTCAGAGTGACCGCTTTAGTGAGTGGCTTTGGGGTGGGGCGGGGGGAAGGCTGCCACTCACCTCTGCAACCCTCAAGGTGCTGGGCCCAGCTCTCTGCACACAGTGAGCATTTAAGAAATATTTGCTATATTAAACTAAAGAGTGAAGGAAGCTGCAATATAGGAGAAAAGGAAAACACAAAGTAAAAAAAAGAGAGAGAGAAAAGCAAATTAAAAATACAAGGCTGTAATTCTAAACTGAAGCTCTGGAATTTTATAGGTATGGCTGATAACTCAGATGCCAGTCATTTTTTTATGAAATGCATGCACTACACTTGACATATGGGAAAATCTACCATTTCTCCCTTGTGGGCAGATCAGTCTGCCCTGGAAAATACGGAAGTGTCTCAAGAAGAGATGGTGGAACAAATCAAGCCCAGCAAATCGCTTGGACACAGCACTTTGACTGGACGTCACTGGGGTCTGGCAGGAAGGTTGTGGAACGACAAAGACAAGGGGATCTGCCATTTGTTCCAGGAAAGGCAACACATCTTAGCCACGACAAAGAGGTCACTAAGAATCCTTTAATTCTTTTGGATAGAACTTTAAAATGAGAGTCAAGGGATAAGAATTACTAAACGAGTCAGTTTTATTTCATGCATAGGCAAATGAAACACTCTTCAAAGAAAAGACAGCTATTAGCATTATAAACAAAACAGATTGTCTGAATAAAACAGGCAAGAACTCCAAGCCTTGGAAATTTATCACTTCATTCTTACTCATTCATATTCTCTCTTTCATGTTTACTGTATTTTCATATCTCCAAATAATAATTATAGGACTTTTTCAAAAACTTTCTATAATATACATAAGAAACTCCTCATCATAATCTTCACTAATGAAAATGATCAGGAAAGCAAATAGTTCAAGGGTACACATTCTTCAATATTACATAGCTCTATAACAGCCATTCATTAATATATTTACTCAATGATGCCTGAAGGGAAATTAATGAGTCACAGAAAGTACAGCACCCTCCCTCCACTTGGCAGAGAACAGGTTGCGTTATACATACTGGACTCAGTCCTGGTTCCTGCACATAGAAAAGGCAGCACTCTACTAGAGGAGGAGGAGGACGATCCTACTACTCAGAAGGGAGAACTGTTGAAGAACTAGGGCTATTTAGCCCGGACCCGAGGTTACTGTGGCCGATCCATTTAATGGCTGTCATAGCAGCTCTTTCTGATTCTCTCCGAAGGAGGTACACTTGATCTTGCACTCAATTAAAAAACGAAATTTTGCTCATATTCTAAATGCATTGTACTGTGCTGTACGAGGTGAGTTGGAAGACACAAAGGTAATCAGACAAGCATCCCAGTCTCAGAGCATACATTCTAGAAAAGAATGAAGATTTAGAGTATGACGGCCATCTAGTATCTAGAAGAGTGCCTGGTCTACAGTGAGCACTCAGGAGATGTTGTTGAATGAAGGAGCGAATGAATGAATGACTATAGGTCTCCCCCCGATCCTGTGTCCCTCTGCTCGACTGAGCGGCATCAGCGGAGCTGGCTGACTCCTGTTCCTCCTCAAAGCTGCAGGCTCTTGGAGCAGGCAGCCGCCCCAAATAGAGATGAGCCGTTCTTTACGCATGAGAGAAGTATAGATAATACACGAGGTAGAAACTATGAACTGCCAGAAAAGAGAACCAAACAGTGCTACGAGAATTTAGAAGTTGAAGAAATCAGAAGTAAAAACCACAAGAAGGCAGATTACATCTCAGTCTAGTAACTGAAGCTGTCCAGCAAAGGAACAAGTATTGAACTCGCAGCTACCCAAATCAAAATTGTGCTCTCTGAAGCTTCTCATCAGAAGGTCACTTTAAATGTTCCCCACTCCCACCCTGTTATCTGGAGTTACAGTCTGGGGCTATTCATCTTGGCAGGACCTTGAGGAATACAGTCTGCTCCAAATCGAAGAGTCTACAAAGTAGAATGATTTGTCCACGCTAGAAGCAGACAACCAGTAAATCAGCTCTCAGAATCTTTCAGAATAAAGTAAACTTCCTTGATAAAGAACCACAGCCTTACACACGGCCAAGAGTGTGACTCCATAAAGCACGGCCTGGTTTACATGGATCACCTGGGGGTTTCTAAGTGATTTAACATATCCTTAACTGCAACTATGAAGACAAAAAGTCTTCATACATACACTGTTCTAGTTGATATTAAGTGAATTTCATCAAGAGAAACAACATCAGGTGGTAGGAATATTAGTATGAGTTCTCCAGAACATCATATGATAAACAACGAAATCGTGACTTTAGCCAAGCCTTTGAATGAAATGAGAAAATCCTTTTATACTTATTTTTTAAAAGGCGAGCTTGCAGCTGGCTGGTGCCTCCATTGGTGATGACAGCTGATCATTTGCTCGTAGCAAAACACAACCACGAAAGCACTTATCTACAATCCAATAACCACACAAGCAAACCTCAGCATATTCCTTTACCATGCATTTCCATATAAATACATGGTAAAATGAAATATAATGTATTTATTTTTAAAAGCTAAAAAATAAGGATGCAACATGAAAGAAACACGAGGTATTTTTTGTTTACTGAGGTATCCATATAACTCAACTTTGCAATATCTAACTTCACTCAGCACTTTTGTTTTGAAGATGGTCGAAGTTCTGAGTGATTTAATTTCAAGGAGAAGCCCCAGTAATGCATCGTGAGGCAGGCATGCGGGCCAGGGAGACTCTAACTGGGGGCGCGCTCAGACTGGAAGGCGATGCCTCGGGCTAACGGTTCAGTGGGGGCCTTTGGCCTAAGCACTTTCACGAACTTACGACTTACAACAAAATGATCAAACTGGCAGCTTGGGAATGGAAACCACCGTGCTAACATGTTTGATACAAGACTACAGTACTTAATTTTTTTAAAAATAGACGACAATTGATGACATGAGGATTTCACATGAAAATCAAAGGGATCTGACATTGTGTGTGTTTCTCAGACTCAGACAACCCGGCGCCACCGGGGTTACACTCCGAACGACAACAAAGAGTGGGACCTGAGCACAGCAGTTCTCCCTCGTTCGAGGAAAGTTCGTCCCGAGGCCCCAGGGGACGTCTGAACTGTGGGTCCCACAAACCCTACGCTGTCTTTTTTCCTACACATACACACCTAAGACAGAGTTTAATTTATGGACTGGGCCCAGTAAGAGATCAGGACAGGAACTAATAATAAAGTGGAAGAGCTGTGACTGCGTGCTGCAGTAAAAGCCGTGTGAAGGTGCCATCACTGAGTAAAGCGAGGGTGACCCGGACACATGCACTGGGACGCTGCGACGGTCCCTGGGGTAACTGAGCCGGCTGCGAAGTGACTGACGGGCAGGGGGCGTCCACGGCACAGAGATGCTGGACAAAGGGCTGAGTCACGTCCAGGTGGCACGGCACGAGGTTTTATCACGCCCCTGAGCACAGCAGCAATTTAAAACTTGTGAACTGTTTACTGAATTGTTTATTTCTAGAACTTGCCATTTAGTATTCTCGGACACAGTTGACCCAGGGCAACAGAAACTACGGAGAGCAAAACCGGGGCCAAGGGCAGGCTGGCCTCTCGGCGCGGACCAAGGGCGCGGCCAGTGCCTCATTCTTCTTTCTCTCCAAGTCACTCACTGAGGTTATCAATCAAGCTCCTACAGGCATGTACATCGGTGACCCTTTACTTCAAGGAAGAAATATCTATCAAAAGAAAACAGAAGCAAAGATAATACAAAAGTAACCTCAATGATCTCAGAATATAATCAGACATACACACAGATTTGGGAACATTCACGAATTAACTCTTTCTGGATTTCCACCATGAACGAGGACGGCCCTGGTGGCCAGTGACCACACTGAGGCTCTGGCTCGCAAATGCTCCTCCACTTATGGGTAAGCGACAGGGTCATACTGCAAACCTCCAAACCGAACACAAATTGAGGTTAAAGATATTGTGAAACGATGTCCCTCTACTTCCGCACCTCCCCCGCAAGAAATGTCTAAGCGTTTTTCCATGAATGAAGGTGGTGGAAAACACGAAATCTAACATTTATTTAGCACGAGAAGCTATCATTTAGAATAATTTTTTAAAAAAACAAATAATTTCCCAGACAAGGGAAAAAAACTAAAGGAGTTCATCACCACCAAACCAATATTACATGAAATATTAAAGAGTCTTCTTTAAGAAGAAAAAAGAGATAAAAAATATGAACAGTAAAATGACCATAAATACCTAACTACCAAAAATTGAATCTAAAAGATGAAATAAATGAATAAGCCAAACAGAAACAGACTCACAGATACAGAGAACATTTTGGCGGTTGCCAGATGGGGCGACGGGGGGTGGGGGGGGAGGGTTGGGGAGGGCGGTGAAAAGTGCGGGGATTAGGAAGTGCAGACTGGCAGTTACAGAATATTCACGGGGATGTAAAGTACAGCACAGGGAATACAGTCAGTAATGTAATGAAATCAACAAAACTGCGTGTGGTGGCAGATGGGTATGAAATTTATCGGGATGACCACTTAGTCGTATAATGTCTAATCGCTGGAGTTTGCACCTGAAACTAGTACAACCTTGTATGTCGACTGTAACTGAAAAATAAAACGACTTACGTTAAAGCATTTTTAAGAAGAAACTGGGTGTTACACAGCTTTAAGGACACTCTTCCTGGACTGGCAACTTGGAGTTGATGTAACTTCTGAAATGCTGCCAACAGGATGAGTCTTCCCCTCCCCAGGTCCCATCACACTGAGATGCCGGGGTGGGGGCGGGGCCCTCAGCAGTGGGATCCCGCCTCCGTCTGGTCCAGGCATGTAAATGGCGCCCCGGCGAGCGCGTGGATGTTGATCACTATTTCTCCGCTCAAGTTGTGCACTGAGTTTTACCGCAAGCCCAAGGGACCTGTTATTTATTCTACTGCATTTTATGGTGCAGAGTGAATAAATAGCATTAAAGTGCTAAATTCCTTCACATAGACAGACTGTATTCACAAACTGAAGAAACTCTTTCTATCGAGCTGATAACTGCTAATGGGCTCTTCATAAAAATGCAAAACACATTCGTTGTAAAATGGCAGCAATAAAGGGAGGCAGCTGGGTAACACCCTGAAGTACCAGAAGGCAAGCGTTCGTGGCGAGGCACACGGAGGCAGCGCGACCGGAGCGTGAGTTTAAACACACAAACCCCCCTGGAGTGATCTGTCACCCTCGTGTAGCTGGGCTGTAAAAATTCACACCCCAACATAATGTAATTACCATAACAGGAGACTCGGCATGAACT
>PVKM010039711.1:0-13670 GCA_004027735.1 Carollia perspicillata | reverse complement strand
TTACTTATCGATTCCAAATTCCATCAGTCTGCCATGATAACAATTTTGCAGAAGTCTGTGTAAGAAACACTTTTTGCTTCGTGGTGTTTCTTACGTATCATTCACTCGGCTTGCTCTCTATAGGCCTGTTCACCAGGCGAAATGGGAGAGAGATGGTGAGTGGGTCAGACACTGTCTATCACTAACAAGAGTGCCTTGTTCATAATAGCAACAGCTACCTAATATGAATCACGAAGCATGTGCCAGACACCGCGCTAGGTATTTAAATGAAAATAAATATTTTGTCCTTTGTAGTTAAGGGGACCAAGGCTCAGAGCTAACTTACAAAAGGTTATAAGGCTAGATTGTCTTTTGGATCCTCTGCTTGCAAAAGTCAGAAATTTGCCTAAAATTCCAAAGGAGTTCAAACAAACAAACTGAGAGGAGGGCAGAGATCAGCAGGGCCTCAGGAATGCCAAGAGCCAGCACCTCAAAGCCTACCAAGTATTTGGTTCACTCCTCCCTCATCTCCTCTGCATGTGCCTTCATTTCCTCTTGTTCTGGACAAGCTTTCTTCCTTTGGCAGGAAACTGGGTTACCAAGAGATCCAAAAATTTATATCTAAATTCTCTGGCCCTGGAGAGATACTAGCATCTTTGTACTTATCAATTCAAAAAATCCTGGCCAAAAAAAAAAGGAGTTCTCTATTACTATCTATTTCACTAGGATAATGAACTCCTTCTATTCCTAAAGAAACTACATGGATGACAAGAAATGGGGGTGGAATTGGGAGGAAGATCCAGGTAAATTGGAGACAATTCTCATAAGACAAACTCAGAGATGTTCACTACAAAAACCATGATATAGAGCCTGCAAGTATTATTCTCATTATGCAGATGAGGAAAGTGAAAATTAAATAATTGAAAGAAATTAAAGGGTGTCTTGCCCAACACAACTCGATGAGCAAGTAGCTGGGATTGCACTCAGTTCTCTGTGTTTTCATCTATATCTGTTCACAACCCTAAGAAGAGAAAGCGGGTCCGAGAAAGCTATTGCTAGAGGGGCGACGCACAGCCTCCCACAGGACTAGCTGATGCCGGTGGACCTTCAAGTCCCACAGGCAAGATCAAAGCTCAGTCCCTCTGGCATCCACATTTTGTATATTTATAAGATAAAGGCAGCCATGCAGAAATCTGGGTGGGGTGGGAAGTTAGGGGTGGGAAAGAGGAATGGGAAAGACAGAAAGATAGTTCCAAAAAGGAGGAAGATCAAGTTCAAAGACCTTGAGAAGGGAAAAAGCCTGACCTGTTCACAGGGCAAAAGGAAAGCAAATATAACTGTATCTCAGTAGTTGTGTTGAGAAATCTGAGAAGAGGTTTGGCAGATGAACATGATCTGGTTCCTGTAGGGGTTAGTAGGCCAAAGCCAAGAGCTGTATATGTTTAATGGAAGTCACTGAATACTTCTATGGGAAAGTGACATAATCTGATTTGTAGTTCAGAATGATGACTCTGAAGGAAGAACCATGTGAGGGGAGAATGGATGTGGAGGCTGGAGGCTGCTGTGGGAGAATAGGCAAGAGATGATGGAGGCTTGAAATGAAGTTTTAGCAATGAAATTAGTGACCAATAGTTAGACTTAGGGCACATTTTGGAGAAAATGCCTCTAAGTATGTGCATAGGGTATGAAGAAAATAAAGTAATCAACCCTCCCCAAATCCTAGATATTTGGCTATAACACAGGTTATATGGTATTGAGATAACAAAATTTTATAGGAGAGCAGATACAGTTGGTGGGTGGGTGGGTAGGGGGTGTGGATCCTGCTGTTTTACCCATCCCATGACTAGTATGTCTGTTAGACATCCAAGTGGACGCATCATGTAGGTAGTTAGGTACATGGATTTGCAATTCAGGAAGGGGGCTGGAGTTGGAGATGTAAAAAGCCAGAGTCTTCAGTTTATGGATTCCCCTGGAATATATGAATTCCCTAGGGAGATACTGTAGATAAAGAAACCAGGAGATAAGGGGAGAGCCTTGTGTCACACTGAAGTCAGAGTGCTGGTGGAGAAGGAGAGACAGAAAGTCAGTACAGTGTGTTTGGTAGCAGGAAACGAAAAGGATTGGAAGTCAAAGGACACTCAAGAAAAATGTGTTCCAGGATGGAGGAAGATATCAACAATGACAAATGCTACCAAATACAATAGTTCAAATAAATAAGGGTAGAAAAATCTGGATCAGAATTCTTTTGGCTGCAAACTCCAGAAATCCAACCAAGAATACCTTAAACAATATGGGGCTGGTTATCTCACATATCAGTATGGCTAGATCCTGAGTTGTCTAGCTTCCCTTTCTTCAGAGGATAACAACAGAACCAAAAACCAGATACTTTCATCTTGTTTTTCTGCTCTACTCAGAAAAAGTAGACAATGTCTACTTTTGTGCTAGCAAGATGACTCTGTGTGTTCACAATTTCACATAGACATGGCCACATCCAAGAAAGGAGGATTTTTTTCCTTCTGTGCTTCTTGGTTGAATAAGAGGTGCCCACATATGCTCCCACAGACTTTTACTCAAAACCCATTGACTTAATTTGATATTAAGTCAACGTCTAAACCAGTCATTGGCAAGGAAAATTGCCTTTTGTTTTTTTGCTTATATCAGTTACAATTCACATTTCAAGGACTGGGAAGGTGTTTGGTTATCTACCCTTAAAACATAAAGTGCGAATATCATAAAAGGCTTAACTAAAGTGAGTAAAAGATTAAGATAAAACAGAAGCAGCAAGAGGTGGGGAAAGTGGAGAAGGAAACGTAGAAGAAATGGCTGAGGGGAAGGAGAAGAAGAAAAAAAGGAGGACGTAAATACCTTCAGGATAGATAACCAACAGTAGCTACTGCCACAGTGTTTCAAAAACAGTATCAGTCGGGAATGGAATGAAAAGTTCTATTACAGCAATTGCAGAAAGAGGGGAAGGTGAAGAAGACCATAAACACAAACAAGTTTAAGAAGTTCTGAGGGGTGTCCAACCTTTTGGCGTCTCCAGGCCACACTGGAAAAAGAAGAGTTGTCTTGGGCTACATATTAAATACACAAACACTAAGGAAAACTGATGAGCCAAAAAAGGTGCATAATTTACAATTCCGTGTTGGGCCGCATTCATAGCCATCCTGAGCCGCATCCCTGAAAGGGAAGATCAACGTGACAGCTTCCAAAGAAGGATACGAGGTCAAAGAAGTTTGGGGTTGGTTTTAGTTCTATTTTTAAGGTAGGTGATTTTGTGGCATTGCTCTATGTCAGTATGAGTGATCCTAAAATGGGAAAGAATTGATTTAAGAAATATGACAATTGTAGGAGCCAACTCCTCCAGAAAATGAAATGGGAAAAAATCTAAGACATTAATGGAGGGTTTTATTTTAGTATCAAAAATAAGTCTAGCCTTTTCATAGGATGGATGAGTCAGTAGTTGAGTACACATGCTAAAGGCTGATGGGATTATTGGAAGAAAAAATTGTTCACAACCAATTGTATCTATTTTCTCAATAAAGCAAGCTTCAATACTAGGAAGCAAGTAAGCAGTTGAAGAGGAGATGTTTAGAATTCGGGGAGAAAGCGTAATAAGAGAGAGTCTTGGAAATGGAGAAAGTTCATTAACTAGAGAAATATGGTCAGCTAAGCAGAGTTCAGATTTTCAAAATATTTTTACTGTTACAAGATTGGCACCAAATTACTGTGTGATTTGTTTTGGTTGGGGATGGGATTTCGCCAGATAACCAGAGTGGAGAAGAGAATGAAGCAAAGGGGGTACGAGTGTCTTCATGGGGGTGTCATAGTACCGGATCAGGACACTGCTAGGCTGAGTAAGAAGAGGAGTAAAGGCAGTGAGTCGAGAGTTTGAATGCAGTCAGAGGGTGTCTGTTGTGGGAGCAGTAAAGGAAATAAACTGAAAATGTAGATGGTGAACAGAAGCTGGTCCGGAAATGGGAGGTTTGAAGTTAAATTTTTTGGAGTGGTCTAACTATTGATGATGACAACACAGCTGAACTAGGTAGGATAGGAGAAAGATATAGTTGGTGCTAAAGACATCAAGGACCTGGGAGTCTGGGAGGTAGGATATTCACTTCCTGGCTCAGTAGGTATTGGCCGGTGATCATGGACAAGGTACTTTACATCTACATATCTCTGCGTCTTCATCTAAAAAAGAAGGATAATAATATAAGCTAATTCATAGAGCTGTTTTGAAACCTAAATAAGTTCTTATACATAAAGTACCTTCAACAGTACCTAGCACACAGTGCATGTTTGGTTAAGTATTATCATTTAGTATTCTCTGCATTTGTATTATATTACTTTATTTTTGAATGATGGTGAAGGTTCTGAATATATATGTATATGACAGGCACTGTTCTAAGCACTCATCTTTTTTGTTTAAATCTCATTTAATCTTTACAATGTCCTTATAAGGTAGATACTATTTTTATACCCATTTCCTAGGTTAAGAGACAGAGCCCTTAAGTGGTAGAGTCAGGCTTTGAACCGAGTTATCTGATTCCAGATATTCTACCCTTCACTGCCATCCTATACAGTGATTTACAGGGAAATAGAAAAGCCCAGTAGCCACAGTAAAAGAGGAGAAGCCCTTGGAGGTAGAGATGGGAGAGCTACAGCAAGGGTTACGGACAATGGAGTCAATGACGTGCACTTCAAAGAATCTGGGGTTTTGAGGGCAAAGGAGAGAAAGCCTGAGAGTGACAGTGAGGCGTCAGCCTTACAAGGCACACAAGCATTTCAAGCATTTCCGACCAAAAGGACAACATGAAAAAATAGCTTCAAATATGGGCATCCAGTGGACTTGGCTGTTCCTGAGGGTGTTGTCCTTTCACTGTATTTTTGTCCCAGGAAGAGGAAGTTGTTGTCCTCTGGCCCCGTCTTGCTAAGAATCATACTCAGTTTAGCAGTGAAGCTATCAGGTCAACTGAGAGGATACCTAAGTGACTTTTTCACTCTTTCTTTTTCTTTTTGATAGTTCTTAGACCAATACCTATTCAGTATTCTTTAAAAAACACATTTAAAGACTCATGAATTTAGGGACTTTTTTACCATGTGAGATATTGCAAATAATACAATTAATGCAAATTTTCAATTTCCCATGACAGATTTATAAACAAACAAACAAATGGATTGAACTCTTTTCAAACCCAGTAGGTACAGAGTAGGGGTCCGCAAAGCACAGCCCAAGGGCCAAATCCAGTTCACCACCTGTGTTTGTATGGCTTGAGAGCTAAGAATGCCTTTTGCATTTTTAAATAGTAGAAAAAAAAGAAAAGACAAATACTATTTTAGTGACATGCAAGAATTATGTAAGTTTCAAACTAAATAAAATAACTAAAATCTTGTTAAACATCAGCATTAACGGATAAATATTTGCACTTTATTCTGATGATAGGGGACATCCAACCAAATTAAACAAAACATGACCCACCCCCATATTCCCATTGTTTTCATTCCATGACAAAAAAAATCCCCAAAACTGCGTACTGTGTTATCATATTTTTAATTTTATCAGTAAAATACAGTGGAAATTTGTTTTCCCTCGTGTTGTATAAGTACTTACCTAATATTCTCAATTTTACCTCTTAGCCCAACCAGTTTAAAGGTTTCGGTACCTGACCCTTTGTAGAAAAACTTTGCTGACTTTTGGTTACAGATAATGGATAGACAAAGCTTATTTCACTGGAGGTATCATGATGTAAACACAGATTATGATTGTGACATGTGGACTTCTGAGTATAAATGCAGCCTTCGACCATATATCTATTAAGCCAACATACATTTATTGGACAATTACTATATACCAGAAACTGTACTGGTTGTTGAGGATACAAAGTTGAAAATATACGGTCATTGCTCTCATGAAAAATAAGTTTTATTACAGTATTGTCTTAGTAACTCTAGTAGAATTTAAGAAGAACACAGGATTTCTGCAAAATGTTACTTCAAATAAATATGCCCTCCTCTTTCTCCCAGTCAGTCTTCAGCTACTATCAGTTATTGAATTTTGTATTTCTTCATAACAGTCAAGCGATTCGCTGTTTTCCAGTCCGGGATAGAAAACTGGAGTTACGGCAAACGGGACATCTCTTCCTCTCCTTTCGCTCCACTGGAATGTCTTTTAACCTCTCCTCCCTAGGCTTACCCCCTACTATGTCATTTAATTTGTTGGAGGCCTGGCATGCCACTTGGATTAAAGTCACGTAAGCATCACTGAGCTGTTGTTCATTATCATCGCGATTGCATTGCTCATCTACAGGATCAAGACCCAAAGCTATTTCCCTATTTTTCAGTAGCTAACTCTTATCCTGTTCTTTCTAAATTGCCTCTGACATCAGTTGCCCTGCAGGATTTCAGTGTGGGTTTCGGGGACTGAACAGCCAATGAACACGGGCATTCTGATAGCATGCAATCCTAACTTGTGTTTAGCTCTCATAACAAAATCTTATCCAAAACCATCTCAAAGGAGCCAAAACCAATCCAAAACCACTTCCTAGGTCCACATTGCATAACAAGTGGACAAGTTCTTTCCCACTCATGACCAAGGGCACTAGGTAGCTAGATGTCTGATCACATGAATGGTCAAAGTATTTGCCTATTATGTTCAGGCTACAAAAAAAATTGTAAGATATCTGGTTCCATGTTGTTTATTAAATGCTTTTCTTTTCACATCCATTGTTATTCAGTCGTTGACTCTTGGGAACAGTCTATTGTTCTCTCTCTTTCCTCAAATCCTAGCAAAAAATACAGCTTGTGGGAGTAGAAGAATGAAGAATTTAAGCCGGCTTTCGCCGAATACCTACAGATCAAGAAATAGAGGAGAAAGACAATGAATATTTAAGAGCCACACTGACAAAAATAAAAAGGAATCGGGGGCTGCTTTTTAGCATTAAATCATGTTTTGGCATTTCTCAAGTATCTTGTTTCCTTAGGCTGTATCAACCAACACTAACGAGCTTATCTGTCTGGGAAATAGCAAGAATTTGGGAATGTTTACTTGGTTCAGTAATCACCTCTCTCCCAAAATGTCTTTGTTGGTAGTAGAATTCTCAGAATGCTGAGTTCATGAGTAAGAAATCTTCATTACTATCCTTTTAGAGAACAAACACATGGGCCAGGGTCTCTCCCTGATACAGCCCAGGGCACGTGCACAGAGGGGAGGGTTTTGCTTGTGCTGGGACAGGAAGGAATCAAAGAATGAATCAAAAGCTGAAGGATACAGAAATTAGAGGGGGGAATTTTTAAGTGAGAGAGAAAGTAAGTGTGCAGAGAGGGCAGGATCACATATTAAGTGGATCAGAGGCTCAGATGATGCAAATTGATTCTACCCAGCTCTATACCCAGCTCTGTACCCAGTTCCACCCCACCATTCAACCAAAAGAACAGTTCTTCAATTGATTTATTGTGGTCTCTACAACTGCCTGCATTATCAACATTCTTTACGGGTGTGATAAAAGAGATAATGCACTTTAACTTAGGGAAACCAATCTGCTGCCAATTCGGTAAGAAAGTAACATATGAACTGATTAATGAATTTTTGAGCTTCAGTGAAGCCTCATCTGCACCCAGCACTAGCAAAATACAAGGTTTTAATCAGCCCCGGTTTGTAGGTTCTGAGTCTCTGGGAAGGCACCAGCATCCTACATCAGAATCCTTGAATCCCCCAGCTCCCCCACTGTCTCCCCCACACAATGGCATAAGGAACCACCGAAACATGCAATTTGTACTTCCTAAAATACCTCTCCTCTCCTCACTAGCCACACTGCCACCACTTCAGTCTGGGCTACCCCATCTTTCCTCTTGATTTCTGATATAAACTGAGTGAGTGGTCTCATTCCCTGGCCATACTTAAAAGTGAGACTTTTTAAACTGCACATCTGATCGTGTCACCTTGCGTAACCTGCCCGTGGGTCTGGCAGAGTCCTCAGGATACAGCTCACACTCATGTCCATCTTGCCAGCACACTTGTTTAGTGGCTGTTCCAGAACAACTCCCAGCATGTGTTCAGGGGTCTTTCATACTCTGTCACTGGGACAATTTTCCAGTGTTTTATGCTGACTCCTGCCTTTGCGTTTTGGATACCCGACAGTCTTACCCACCTGTCTCATGAAACTGTGCTCCATGAGCGTAGGGACCATGGCTTATTTGCTGTGGGAGCCATGACAGCTGATGGAACACCTGGCACATGGTAGAATGACACAAAGGATTGGTAACTTTTAAAGCGAGCTGACAATGCCCAAAGGAAGGATGTTTCCTGGCTGAGGGCAGGTCCCACAGTGACGAGGGTATAGTTACCCCTGACAAATTTTTGAGCATCCTGAAAACATGGGCCTTGGGGAGAAGGATAGGGTGAGCAATGGGCACCAGGAAAAATAAAAGGAATGCTTGAAACATGGTCTCCTGCATAATTTTGCAGAGGGCTGGCCCTGATGTGAAGGGTGGCTCAAAGGGAAATTACTGCCCAACACAGGAGTCAAGAATACCAATTATTTTCCTCTTAAGTAGGGCCAGACCAACTCAACAGAAAACCAGAGAGGGTGGGCATCGCATTCCTGGAAGGAAGCTGACGGCGACAGTGCCATCAGCTGGGTTGACTAAGGAGGCAGAGTCCCGGAGCCACGCAGCAGAAGGCTGGTACACCACAGACAGACATGCTTCTTGGAAAAGACCTGTGGCGATTAGGAATTCAAGCTTAGCCCCAACTTTTCAAATGAAGCCTTTTAATTTTCCTCTTCCCTCCCCTAAGCTTCTTCCAGGAAACTTGCCTTGTCCTCCTGTGGTCGGGAAAGATCAAATGCGCCTTTTACCCAAAAGGCAGGGCTCCCCCTCCTCCCTGCTCTTTCGAGTGCACCCACAGGCGAGGGGTCACGCAGGAGCACTCCTGGCTGCCACTTCTGACCTGGGGCCGCCTCCACCCTGGGTCTGTGACATTTTGTGCAGAATGAGAGTATGAGAGGTCAAGGTGGGAGGCCAGACCTGCTAGTCCAAGACCGTAAAGGAGAATAGACTAATGCGTCCGCAGAAACCTCCATTGTGAATAGAGCTTTTCTGTGCTATCTTGTGCGCACAGATATATTTCATGTGATACCACCCTATTTCCCCTCATGCTAAGTCATTTTAACCAAAATCTTCCCAGGACACTTGGGAAGAAATCTAAAAAGCTACGCTGCCTATCTTACTAATTGGGAATAACAATTATTTGTTAAACAAGGAGAGAGAATGTTGACTCCACCTTAGCACCCAATCATTTTTCCCAATATTCCACAAATAATCCCAAACTTTCCAGACATTCTCTACCTGCTTGCCATGGAAACACAGTATAGCCTCTCAGTGGGTCTCTCCGATAAAACCACTTTCTCCCGTCTGCCTGGTTGTGTCAGTACTTACAACCCTGAGAGCACAGGACCAGTCCCCTCCCACTTCTGTCCCTCTCATCATGTCGTGAATTTCTCGAAGACAGGAATTCATCTCAGTTTTCTCAGTTTCTCATCACCAGGTCACTCTTTTCTTCCAAACACCTCTTCCTCTGTATCATGGCAAGACTATAAGCGCTTCATGGGCTGAGGTCACGGCTTATTTCAGCATGGAGGAGACAATATGTAGGTACTGGTCACTCGTGTAATTTGGCCAAACCATTGGTTGCTCACATATTGCCATGTTGAAAGTTTATGTGTAAAACACGCTCTTGCCCCTTTCTGAGATATTCATTATCTCATAGGAAATTAAATACTGCATGTGGAAAGATTTCATCCCCTCCTGGCATCAGCCCATGAGAGAGCTGTGAAGGTGCAGGTGTTGCTAACATTTAGCAGGACTTTGAACTTGAAGCAGTGGGTGGTGGTGGCGATGATGGGCTAGGTCATACCTCACTCAGGACACTCACCGAAAAACTTCCACAGAGCTCAATCAGCTCTAATGAGGCTAGAGAAGCAGGCTAGTGCAGGAAGCGGGGAAACCATGGGGTCACTCCAGAACAGTCATGAACGGAAATGTGCTGCGTTTTATAAATCACAGGGTTCCTGACCCAAGGAACAACTCAGTCTCTCTGAGGATCCCACAGTAATTTTAGCCATTGAGCTGGCGAGATCTCTGTCTGAATAATATTCCTCTTGTGTTGGGTCAATCTCAATTCTTCCTTCCTTCCTTCCTTCCTTCCTGCTGTGAAATGGTATGTTTACTATGTACTGCTAAATCACTACCATATTTACTTGTATTTTTATTGCCAAGATGCTCACAACCCTTGTTTTTCCCCCGTTTGGAGGGAAAAACCGTAACTTAAAAAAGAAAGAAAAGTGTGCCTCTTGCATGAACAGAATTGTTTCATTTTATTTTCTATCACATTCTGAGCACTTCCAGGGTATCAGGAATCATTAAGCACTTAACACACATTATCTCATTTAACACTCACCATATTGATAGCTAAGTTCATTATTATTCTCAGTTTTATCTATGGGGAAATAGGCACAGAGAAGCCTCCCCACAGTCATCTGCTTATACATAGGAAAGTCACAATTTGACCTTGGGGCAGTGACACTCACAAATTTAACTCTTAGCTACTAATCTCTATCACTTTGAAGTCCGTGTTCTTTTTTCTTTAATTTTTTTATTGGTGATCAGTTACCGTTGTCCCACACTTTTCCCCATTGCTCTCCCCTGCCCCACCCTTGCCCACAGTCAGTTCCCCCCCAAATTGTCCGTGTCCATGAGTCCTCTATTCATGTTCCTTGGCATGACCCTTCCCCTTCTTTCCCCCTTATCCCTCTCCTCCCTCCCCTCTGGTCACTGTCAGTTTGTTCTTTCTTTCCAAGTCCCTGGTTCTATTTTGCTCATTTGTTTGTTTTGTTGATTAGGTTCCACTTATTGGTGAGATCACATGGTATTTGTCTTTCACCACCTGGCTTATTTCACTCAGCATAATGCTCTCCAGTTCCATCCATGCTGTCATGAAGGGTAGGAGCTCCTTCTTTCTTTCTGTTGTGTAGTATTCCATTATGCAGCTATACCATAGTTTTTCAAGTCACTTATTTACTGATGAGCACTTAAGCTGTTTCCAGCACTTGGCTATTGTAAAGTGTGCTGCTATGAACATTGGGGTGCACAGGTTCTTTTGAATTGGTATTTCTGGGTTCTTAGGGTATAATTCCAGCAGTGGAATTGCTGGGTCAAAGGCAGTTTCATTTTTAGTTTTTTGAGGAAAATCAATACTGTTTTCCACAGAGGCTGCACCAGTCTGCATTCCCACCAACAGTGTACTAGGGTTCCCTTTTCTCCACAACTTCACCAGCACTTCTTGTTTGTTGATTTATTAAAGATGGCCATTCTGACCGGTGTAAAGTGGTATCTCACTGTGGTTTTCATTTGCATCTCTCCAATGGCTAGTGATGTTGAACATTTTTTCATGTGTCTCTGGGCCCTCTGTATGTCCTCCTTGGAGAAGAGTCTTTTCAGGTCCTTTGCTCATTCTGTAATTGGACTGTTTGTCTTTCTGGTGTGGAGTCATTTGAATGCTACATATTATTTTGGAGATCAAACCCTTGTCCAAGGTATCATTGGCAAATACGTTTTCCTGTACTATTGATTCCCTTTCCTTTTTGTTGTATTCTTCATTCCCCATTGCTCCCTCCAAATCTGGCCACACTTACAAGTTTCAAAACAATCCCTTGCCCAGTAAGTTCGTGGTATCACACAAGATCCTGGATCTATTGGGCTTTTAGTCATGTTACAGCATGTGCTTCTTGTGCCCCTTCTTTTTTCTATGACTTTCTTTCTTTATTTTTAAGTATGTTTTATTGATTATGCTATTGCAGTTGTCAAAATTTTTCCTTCCTTTTATCCCTTTCTGCCCTGCATCCGCCCACTCTCCAGCATTCCACAGTTCATGTCCATGGGTTGTACATGTAAGTTCTTTGGCTTCTCCATTTCCTACACTATTCTTAACCTCCCCCTGTCTATTTTGTGCCTACCATTTATGCTTCTTATTCCCCGTACCTTTTTCCCTCATTCTCCCCTTGCCCTCCCTGCTGAGAACCCTCCATGTGATCCCCATTTCTGTGATTCTGTTCGTGTTCTAGTTGTTTGCTCAGTTTGGGGTTTTTTTAAGGTTCAGTTGTTGATAGTTGTGACTTTGTTGGCATTTTACTGTTCTATGACTTTGCAATAAACAGTATTTCCTTTCCTTCCCTCAAGAAGTTCTGCTTGGCAAAGGAAAATGAAGTATCTCAGAGAGAGAAAGAGAGAGAGAGAGAGAGAAATCCAAATATGTCATTTGAAGCTATCATGTACCACACCAGTGGTATATTAAACCTTTGGGAGGCTTAAGACAGCTTGGTTATGAAAGATGAGTAAGTCAATGAATATGTGAATTTATCATTTCTTACTCTATAAATTATCCATAGGAACCTGTTTGTCTGCTGGATACGACTACAAGGAAGACCAATGCTAGGCAAACTTAGAATTAGGCATGTATGTTTTGGACGACCTGCAATGTCCCTTCTACCCTTCTCTTACCTCCTAGCATTCGTCTTCTTCCCTGCTCATCTGTCACATGCCCAAGGCAGCTCACAGGCTTGGCCACTGAGCACACCCTGTACCAGCTTCCCTCCTTCCCATCTCCATTATCCCCTCTCGTCATCTCTCCTCCAAGTTCTCATTCCCTAAGCCAGATGATCTCCCTCGAGGTCTTGAGAGCCTGTAGCATTCTTTTCCATGCTTTCTCCTGTCCTCGTTCTATATTCTCAGAGCATCAATGATCTTCCAATACTTCCTTCAACCCACTCCCTATTGAAAGATTCCACCCAAATTGGGCAGTGTTGAAACTTTGGGATATTTCCAACACCTCTTTTCCATGACTACCGCTGATCGACACAACTTTCTGAATGCCATTTCTTTATGTCCTGCTCTTTCCTGGTCTAGACTCTTTGTATTTTGCCTTTTGCTATTTGCTCCATCCCTTTCTACTCCCCTTGAACCCACTATATTCCATACGTGGTTCTAGTATTAGCAGATATTACATGATTTCCTATTTACTTGGGGGCTATGTGAGAGCAGGTATTTCATCCTAGTCACTCTATGTCTACCCAAAGATCAATACATTTTAGATGAATGGATAGACAGTCGTATATCCTCCCCCATCATCAGGATAGCTTATTCATAAACAAATCTCTAAGGTTTCATCCCCAGCCACCATGGAGAGAGACATGGATCAATGAGAAATGAAAATGCAAATCAGCTCCGTGAATCATCACAGAAAGCTCGATAATCTGACTACTCCATATTTGAGTTCCTTCAGGGATGGTTGGCCCGTACTGTACACTGTTCTGACAACAGTGTGGACATTGGTATCTTGTGTGTGTAAAGTGATCAGAAGGATAAATAATAATTAAATTAGCAATGCCAGGCTTGTTCCAGGGGAAAGTAAATGCAAGTAAATAAAAAGAAACAAAGCTGGAAATAGCATAACTGTGATGTGTGTAAACTGTGGGAACTGTGTTTACATTCCTGGAATCATAAGAATGCAATAAGACAGCAGTGCTTTGGGTCCAGGCCAGAGAAGGCAAAAGTCTCTAAACAGACAACACTCTCTATGTCTGTTCTGCTAGTGCAGGGTGGTTTATAAACCTCTGCCCTGGTCTACGATATTGTGA
>PVKM010039710.1:0-13673 GCA_004027735.1 Carollia perspicillata | reverse complement strand
TTGCTTGCTCGCGTCCATAAAAACCCTTAGTTGTGAGCGTTAGGCGCGACTCTCATTTGCAGCTCTGAGGAGCACTGTGTCTCCGGACACGTTCGGAGAGTTCGCCCCTGCGCAGGTAAAACTTTGGCCAATAAAGTAACATCTTTGAAACCCTGAAAGTCTCCGACATTTGTTCTCGCGGTTGGTGGATGCAACACTGGGTAAAGCGCCATCAGGACAATGAAAGTCGTTACAGGTTAGGGTGCCTGGGGGAGAGTGGCTTAGTGCACCGAAAACTAGGAGGGACTCACGGTCTCCAGCAGGCGGCTGAGACATCAGCACTTAGATCTACGGGCCCAAGTGGCTTTCGACTCAGCCTTCTAAAGATGTCATAACTCCTTGGTTCATCGGACCTGACATCTAAACACTTTATCATTCAAATTAAGATGCACAAAGATACCACACGTGATCGGCCTTGACAGGCATTCCAGGCCATCGTGGGCATCTGAGCCTGGACCCTCTCACATGTCTTATCAGGTTAGAGGCCTGCCCTCCATGCACAAAACCCAGCATGACAGTTCAACATACACGATAACTCTGCGTCTCCTAAAGGGACTGTGGGGGCATTTGGAGAAAACTTATCAGAACAGTATTTAAAACTGGCTTTTGGTGAGGAAACACATCACGTACCCACCCCCTGCCCCACCTCAAAATAAAAGGAAATAAAGAAAAAAAAAAGTCAATCCAAAATAAGTTGTTTTAAAACACTAGGCTCCTTTTGGCCTCAGTCGTGTTCTAGAAAAAGAACTATTCAATATTGTTCAATGCCAGTCAATGGCATGGCCAGGCCTCTGAGCCAGGTTCTGGAGAGTTTGCCCATTTTGTTCCAGAAACAGCGATCCCATGCCGCCGTGTGCTCAGCACCCCATGCGAGGCAAATGTTAAACAGGAGGGCTGTTAGGTAAGAAAAAAATTCTTAAAAGACTAGCTAGATGGGAAGTCATTGTTCAGCACACAATAATTTTACCTATAACTTTTGCGAGCTAAAATTGTCTATCTGAATTTTATTTCACATTTTGGATGCTAAGGATATCGTGTAAAGAAAAAAATTTTTTTACCGATTTAAAAAAAAAAAAGAGCCTGGAGACAAAAAAGTCTTTCACAACAGTTCAGAATCCCGAGGCCAAATGTATTCACTCGCTAGGCTTTCAGCAGGCCACCGCTTTGTCCCCAGCAGTGCCATGGACGCTTCCTTAAGAATGCAAAAGAGCTCAGGGAGCTGAAAATTCTCTTCCGATTGCCATGGTGAGACCACAGCGGATGAAGCTAGCAGCTCCCCCGCAACCCCGCACAGAGAGGAGTCTCCAATTCTCCTTTGGAACACCGCCACTGAACACAAATAACTGTGACTTTGAAATGAACCCTCTGTCTGGGATCTACAAAGCACCACTTCACATATTCAGGTAAACGGATTCTCTTTCCCATTCCCCACCAGCAACAGTGATCAAAACTGCAAAAGACCTTCACTTCATGAAAGACAAGAAGAATGTTCCCGTATCTGAAAAAAAAAAGTATAAATAGCATTCACAAGGGATGGTTTCCGCCCCAGCCTGGCGAGGCACAGCTACTTCCAGGACAACCTAAACACAAGGATTCTGTACAAAACCACCCAGAGGACAGCCCTCCTGAGACCATCAGTCAGCACACAGTGGCTCCGGGAGGTTTTCCAAGAACTAAGTCTCTGAAGATGGTGAACATTTCATTACTTCCTTCTCTGCGGATGATTATTGAATCAGGAAGTCATTGTCCTCTATTAATCTTTGCAGGGGAAAAAGGTAATGGCCGGAATCGGCAACAACTTCCTCATAGCACAGCACAGCTGCCCGGCTTCCCATCAGCATTTCCTATGTCGAGCAAATATTACCTATTAAAACCGGAGCATTAAAAATGGGTGGTTTCTTACAGGGAAATCCTCCCGGGTGATCACATCTGCCAGAGGGACACTTGAATAGAAGGCCAATCGTCCTTCCCATAATGTTATGTCACCTACGAGAAACACGGTTCCGCACGGGCAGTAGGAGTGTGAGCCACCTCTACTGTAACCCAGGGGCAATGCGCCACTCTAACTAGGGGTCTGCACACTTCAGCTGTCGTTCGCGGGAGTGTCCCCAGAAGGCCACGTTCCGGCGTGGCTGCGACACACTTGCTTTAGTTATTTTTTTCTTCTCATGAACCTTGAAAGTTTTTACAATGAGCAAAATGGATATAAGAGGTGGGGGGTTTGGCCCTGGCTGGTGTGGCTCAGTGGATTGAGCGCGAGCCTGCGAGCCAAACCATCGTGGTTCCATTCCCAGTCGGGGCACATGCCTGGGTTGCGGGCCGGTTCCCAGCAGGGGACTCATGAGAGGCAACCATATATTGATATTTCTCTCCCTCTCTCCTTCCCTTCCCCTCTAAAGATAAATCAATAAAATATTTTTTAAAAAAGAGGTGGGGGGTTTGGTTAGTAAAATCATGGTTCCTAAAATGTGTGGATGGGCTAGAATATGGAAACACTGATCACTCTTGCGTGCATGTGACCAGTGTCCCAGAAACCTTACGTCTGCACTTTTTTAATCACGCCTACCCTCGCTTCTAACAGAATTGATCAGCTGTCCCTGTCTTCGTACTTGCACAAGTGGAATCAAACGTTATGTACACTTGTATGGCTTCTTTCATGCCCCTGTATGTCTGTGAGATGTTTCCATTATCCATATTGCCGAGTGTCATTATAATTGGCTTATTGTCACTGCCTTCCATTGTGTGAAAATGTCACAATGTATCCACTCCGCTGTCCATAGGCATTTCAAGAGTTTCTAGTTTTTGTTTGCTACAAAAAATGTTTCTGTGAACATTCCCATTCTTGTCTTCTCATTCACAAATCTACATATTGCTGTTGGGAGTATACTTAAGACTGAAATTGCTAAATCACAGAGCACACAGGCATGTCGGAAGCTATTTCCTACCTGGAATTCAAGGGCAGGAAGTAGTGCTATGTGTCAGTAATAGCACAGGTCCTCAGAGAAAGCCTTAATAACATAAACTTTGGTTGGGAGAACGGAAGTGTCAATATTCACACAACAGAATCTTCCTAGTTACTTTTTCCATTGTGGGAGTTTAGCCTCAGGTGGCTAGTGGCCTATCAAGGAGCCTGGTTCTTGGCATTTTCCAAGAAATTGCCGTTAACTTCTCCCACACAGCTTTAGGGCGCGGGCTCCAGGCATCGGAAAAAGGTCTTCGTGGTGATTCTGGCTGGAGTACAGAATTGGTGTGTGAGCATCTGGGGAATCTCTCTTGGGACGTTTTATCCCCCTCTTGTCCTTATTTCTAGTGCAGCCAAGTTAATTTCACATATAATATTTCAAGTTCCTGATGCTGAGGGCTCATTTTTTGACATTTGTGTTAAAACATGCATGAAAACTTTTGCTTTTGAAACTTTGACTGAGGGCACAGTAATGTCAATAATTTGTGTTTGTTCTGCCAAAACACCTAAATGGCATAATCCCTTGGCACTTAAAGGTTTTTTTCATGACTATTGGCATTTAGACCCTCGAGTGTATTAAAGAGGTTGGTCAATTAGACTGAAAGAAAACAGCACATTGTCTTGTTTCAAACCAGAAATAATTTACTAGAACAAGCCCTTAACGCTGCGTTTGTGAAGACACCGGACATGGCGTTTCTCTTGAAAGGACTCTGAATTCAAGGGCTCGCTCAGATTTTAGTGTGTGTTTCTTCCTTTTCCTAACCCTCAAGTAGCACATGATCAAGTTATTTGGGGAAGAGAACATTCCTTAGCCCCGCCGGGACAGGCCAACGGGCCTGGCTTAACTTGGGTTGTGCTTTTCTGTAAGAGCAACCCAGGACGGAAACATCTGGAAAAGTACCACGACTGAGCTGGCGGGATCAAAGACCCGTGGTGAAATGGTCTATTGTTCATTTCCAGGAAATGACACGGAGCCCAGGATGAAATAATTCAGTTGGGCACGAACCGCGTCGGATTTCTGGAGAGCTACTCTGTCACTATATGGCTGTACCAGACCGTTGAAGAAACATCGGTTCAGCAATGTTGTGGAAAAAATAAATCTTTTTGCGTGCGAGTATGTGTTTGCATCTGATCACTGCACACATGTGCCAAACAGTTTGAATCTCGAATCAGTGTGCTCACGGAATATTCCTCCAATGGCAAGGACCGTGTGCCATAAACACATTTAAAAATACAAAAGCCAGGCGCAGACACACCGACGTCCTTCGTGACTTGAAGTCAAGAACTGTGTTTGCAAAGACGCACCGAGGCCCCCACCAGATGAGGTCCCAGAGGGCAGCTGGCCCTCTGGTTGGTTCTCGCCTTGCTCAGTGGTGGAGCCAGGCACTGACACATGGTTTGCAGGAACCAAAAGTCTGCTGGGGGAGGAATAAATGGCTAAATCAGTAAATTGGAGAATAAAAAAAAAACAAGCAGCCAAGCTTCATTATCTAAGTGAATCTGACTCCTCAAATCCTTCCCATTCAAAGCTAAGTCATCTCCTTAGCTTTTGGTACACACATCAAGAAATGAGGAGAGAAAAGAACAACACTTGTCTAGCTGGAGTGGATATTTGATACTTAGGTATTTACAGAATAAGAACCAGAAAGACCCTTCAGACACCCCGTCTCTACTTCTCTGCCCACGGGAAGTGTTTGGTCAGAAGCAGAATGAATGTGGGGTGCGGTGGGTGCGATTATGTAGTCTCCCTGGGTAACATTGGAAAACAGCGCTCGGCAGGCAAGCGTGAACTGCGGTGGAAGTGGTACATAAACTCATACCAGCCGAAGTCTGTGAGGATTAAGAATAGTGAGAAGGCCCTGGCCAGGCTGTTCAGTTGGCTGGAGAGTCATCCTGTGCACCAAACGGTTGTGGGTTCAATCCCCAGTCGGGGCACGTACGTAGGTTGTGGGTTCAATTCCTGGTTGGAGTGTGTACAGGAGGCAACCGATGGATGTTTCTCGCTCTCTTTTGATCTCTATCAAATCAATAAACATATACTCAGGTGAGGAATGAGAAGATTTTGGGGGGGAAATCTGAATGTTTACAACAGGTTCAATGACTGAGACCAAGATTCTGCCCTGGAGGATAAACCCTAAGGTATCTGGTGTCTTGATCTGGTTTGCTCGGTAACATACCTCAAGGGTCTAGAACGGTGGCTGGCACATCATAGATGCCCAGCACACATTTGCTGAATGAATGAATAGCCCCAACAAGTTAAAGGGAAGAGGGCATTTAACTCTATTATGCTAGGGCTCCTCAGCTGGCCAGTGCATTCCCTTTACAGTTTCTCAACGGAGAGCGGAAGGTACTAGTACTGCCCACGTGTGGTGTCACACACCGACACCTGTGATTTACAGTTGAAAGGATAAAAAGACAGAGAATAAAATGCTTTCTCTCCTCTTCCACCTCCCACTCCTTCACCATGCAACCTCTTACTCTTAGGGCATTAAAATCTAAAGTTCGAAGCCGGAAAACGATAGAATAGGATTTACCTATGTGACGTAGGACGCATTATTTAGTTGCAAGAGAGGAGAAAGTGCCAGCTCTCTCTCTTCTGCAGTCTGATGAACATAAATCAAAATACAGAGAAGCTGTAAAGACGCTCGTTTTCTACACTTCCGTAACTCCGGTGTCAAAGGTGGTAGGAATGATTCGTAAATGACACGCAAATCGACTTTTCCTCAGGCTGGAAAAACCTCAGCTCTGCCAGGCCCTGTGCCTGTTCTTACCCTGCGGCCCACAGCGGGAATAGAGGAAACACTTGTCACGAGTGTGGAAGCAGCGAACTCATTTTGTACAGTCACATCAGGCTGTTTCCGTAAACATGAGCCCGTTTTTGTTCAAAAATGCCATTTGCGGAGGTCTCCCGTCCTGCCTCTGCGTTCAGGTCCTTACCAAGTCGGAAGGGCCGCGGGGCAGACTCCAGGAGAGGCCGAGGTGGACCTGGCTCAGCCGGTCAGTTCACTTCTAACCAGGGTCTCCTCTCTCCCTTGAGTTGCCCCGGCCTATGTGTGTCTCTGCGGAGAGAGAATGAGACTGGACTCGACTGTAAACACCAAATCCCCAGCTTTTCCCCCAAAAGGCACTGTCTGTTGGTGGCCGTGGTGCGGAGGAAAATGGGGGACCCCCGCAGAGCGACACGGTTAGATTAGGGCAACACCAGCCAATCCGCAAAAGGCCAACATTCCTAAAAGTGTGTATTAGAAGCCAAGGTGGATGTTTTTATTTAGCTATTAAAAAAATCTCTCTCTGTGCCCCCCTCCCCCTGTCACTTAACCAACGGCTCATCTAGCCTTTTCCCCCTTCCAAAGGGCAAAGCCAAGGGGGACGGGTCACATTATTGGCTGAGTTTCCTTCAGCAAGACTCTTCCCCGTTAGCCATTTTGCAAAAGTTCATTAGCTGGATCAATCACGCTCCACAGACCTCATCTTTATTCCTCTCCCCCTCCTCCTTTTTTTTAAAAAAAAACCCTTCCAACACAGAATTAAGTCTTTGTGATATTCAGCACGTCAATAAACTCTCACCCAGCCCAGCCCAGCCCAACGCAACTCTTGGGTCAGCGCAGGGCTGCATTCCAATTTGGTGAGGTGGTGACAACGCACAGCTCCCCCCCCTCGCCCCCCGCCCCCCGTTGTGAATGGGTCCCCTATTCGAGTATGATTCATAACACAAACATGTTTAGAAAGCAAAAGAAAGGAAGAACAAAAGCATGGAATTGGGAGTCACTGGGTCAGTATTGTAGGAAGATTTTTCAGAGCATTATGGGGGAGAGAAAGAGGTTTATTCGTGGGTCCCCGCACCCAGTCTAGAGGCAGATCTGGCCGAGGGGATTACACAACCTTTTCTAAGATAAGGTCATAATTAAAACCAACCCAAACCCGCAATTACTCGTCCCACGTCCCCAGCCCATTTCTGCCCTGTCCCTGGCAAAACAAACACATAAATGACAGGACAAACAAAGGCCCCAAAGAACGAATGCATGGATAAATAAATAAATTAATTAACAAGTCCTTTTTGACGATTGCTTATATACTTTCGTCTCTCACATTTTTTTGAATATTGTAGAAGCAAAAGCTGAATTACCTGCTTATTCTTTCTTTATGAGATTTGAGAGAAAATGCTGCAGGGACATTTAAATGTTCGGTGAACTTAAAGAACGAACTAATGTAGCTGTCCACATTTATCCACGGGAAGTTTAACAGATTCAAAAATAGATAATTGACTGGTGAGACATACACTCAGATTCCTAATATAAAATTTTAAAGACTGAAGTAAAGCTTTTGTTTGTTCTAGGATGCAACAGAGCTACTGTTGGGCTAAAAAACAACTGGCCGTTTCTACTTTTGTGTTACTCTCTATCTTTAAAAGGTTTCTGTCTATCCTACATTTTACCCATGAACCTCCTTACAATGCTGGTGATGTCGGCCAAGGGCAGGAGCCGCAGAGTAAACACGGCGGAAGCCACCATCAGGCGGACTGTGCGCAGCCGTCGATGATGACCGTGCACATTCGAAGCCCCCCTGTCTGCCAGACCCCCATTAAGGCAGCAGTCCTTAACGCTCCGAGTAGCCGCTGTGCATTTCCTTCCGTTATCCCAATAAAATATCTGAGTTGGTCACACAAATCTCACAACGCTGGCTCGTTTCTGAGGAATGAAACAGTTTCACCTTTTCCTATTTCATACTTGGGCATTAACATAAATTACCCACGTGGCTACCCAACCCTGCAGGCTTGACAGCCTGGGGACAGTCACGACCATCCTGAGCTGCCTAGAGGAGCATGGCGGGGGTGGGGTGGGGTGGGGTGGGGTGGGGCATGGATTCCATCCTTAGTAATGTATAAGCTGCTACCCCAAGGCCAGAGCAAGCCATCAGCAGAGTCACTTTTCCTGAAATGTTTCTACAACATGACACCCCCTTTTCCTAGGAAAGTTAGGGGGTGGATTAAGCATCCCAATTTGTCAACAGGTGACTCAGTCTGCACTTCCAATGTTGGCTGTGCTAATCCACTCAGTTTAAGAAGACAGTGCCTGACAACCCAGGTCATGCTGAAGTCCCTTCCGTACCGACCTCCATCTTGTTTGCAAGAGAGAACTAGAGGAGACCTCATAACCTGGTGTTTCTCTGTTCTGGGACTTCTTGCTTCTTGTAAAGTACAAGCACAGTTTCATCTCTCCTCCTAAGTTTAAACAGGTGTCACCGAGGGGAGCACAGCGGGCTAGGATCCAAGTCTTTTCCGTAGCCGCGAACAAAGAAAGAGAGGGACGTGTGAAGGCAGCTTTGGGTGAAATGGTTTCAGAACATATTTGGTGGTCGCCCGCATCTCTGGGACAAAACCGTGACATAAATTACTATAATTCTTATTTCAATAAACATGTTTTATTCATTGAAAATGCTAACTAAGTAAAAAGCTTTACGACCAATAAACTCCTCATTCCCCGTATGTAGAATAACAGTTGAGTTAGTCTTGTAAAATTAATTAAAACGTTTTAACTTCTACCAAAGCTGCTGTATTTCCAATGGCTTGAGCGGAGTGATTCAAGTTCACTGTCCCTTCTAAATCTTAATTTCTACTGGAATTTCTACTCGCTCTGAGTTCTGCACATACCAGTCCTCAAATGCAGTCACGTTTCCCTGCCTGCAAAAAGTTCATCAACGACTTTTCTCTTTTTTCCTTGAGGGTATTTTCCCAGTCTGAAGGTTACCGATGTAGATTAGAATGAATTAGAACTTTTTCTAGAGATACTTTAAAGACCCAAGCGCTGTCTATGACTGTTAGTAAGATACATGTTTTTCTTTACAGAAGTAAAAATGGAGGGAGTGGTGATTTGCAACGAGGTTACCGAAGGCGCTTTTTTAAATACGGAAAGCCCGGGTGGTCTGGACCAGCAGCTGCTCCGCCACCTGCTCCGTGCACCTGGGCTCCATCGTATCCGGTAAGCCTCCCCCAGTGAGACTCTCTGGACTCCAGACGCACCTCCTCCCATGGCTCCCTTTCTAATTAAGGCAAACCACACCCTCAGGAGGGAGGCTTTTCCCCCCAAGACTCTGGAGTGTCTGAATGTTATGGTCTGGGTTATCAGGCGATGCTCAACACATGCTCAACACACAGAGTATGCCTTTGCCTAGTGAAGTCTAGTCGGTGCCTCGAACTCCTTCCTGTAGGTTCACCCTCGGTGTGCTCTTTCTCTGAGTAGCAATTCACGTTGATAGCATCGTGGGGGAAAAGAAGACTTTGCCACTAAGAAGAACTGTTTTAAAGGGAGAAAAGAACAGAGTGCTCACAGCCAGAAACTGGGACCCATCCCACCAGTTTTCTTAACACATCGAAATGACAGGATTTCCCTTACATTTAGCTGTAACCCCAGACGGCCTCCGAGAATCGGATTGGCTCGTGAGTGCTCAGGGAGGGGAGCCCTGTGACAGGTGGGGAAGAGAACACTGCAGACTTCCCGCAGGGTTGTAGAAGGCAGACGGGGTCGGAAACGAGACAGCTTTCAGACGGTTCTTTGGAAGGCTGGCAAGAACTGTATTTTCACTCTGGTCGTAAGAGATCCTTGAGGGAGGCGAACAAGGGACAAGGGAGAAGAGGACCCGCCTGGGATGCGGCTGCAAATCACTGTAGGCGGGTTAAGACTGTTAGGAACTCCGTCGTCTGTGTCTATTCAGCAGCTCCTCCCTGTGCACCGGCAGTCCTGAAGTTTTTGTCTTGAAAAGAGCTCTCTGCCTTTGTTCCTGCAGTGTGGTTCTTACTAACGGCAATGTCCTGCCTCTAAATTCGGAGTCTGAGTTGTTTTTCTCCCCCTCACAACTAGAACAGTTTGGTGAGAGGATCGAAAAGGAGTTGTGCTTTATCCTCTCTGTGTGCCAGGAGGGCCTTCTTACTCCTGGTGGCAGCAATGCCTAACGTCCGTCTGTTAGACCGTGAAGAAACTACATCCCCAGTGCGGACGGCCATCTCCTGGTCTCTTGCACCCCCAGCAAACGGGCTGCCAATCATGGGGAAAAGCCAACAGATTGAAAGCAAAACTCCAAAACGCACTTCGGAAAGTGATATTTGAATATCGTATTTGCTCCCTGGTTTAAAAATTCTCAATTATGATGACGTCTGTTTAAAAATATAACTAATGATTTACGATTACTCATACAGATGTTACTAAAGGTTGAATTCATAAACCTTTAAGCCTCAGGCTCCTAAAACACCACTCACACCCATACTCTGATGAGCTAGATCCCAGCTTTATGACTAATCCCACACATTGAAAGCATTTAAAAACCATTCTCAAGGTCATTTAGATGACTTGATTGCGTGACGGTCCACTGTTCCACCTTTTGTTTTATAAGGTATGAAATCAGATATTTCACAGCAATAATTATCATTTCTAAGTGGACAGGCACTTGGCAAGATTCCATGTTAATGGGCGCCATGTTCCAAGTCCAAGGTTCCAAGCTCAAATGAATACACAGCAATACAAGAACAAACTCTGCTTCACACACTCACAACGGTGAACCTACTCTGGCCCCACCTTGCAAACGAATGCAGAGCCAACCCGAGGAATCTGATCGCTCGTAGAAGACTGTTAGGTAGACTGGTTGTCTTAATACTTGGCGAGCATAGTAAAATAAAGGATGAAGTATAAACAACCCGTTTGTGATATTCATTATCGCATGTATGTGTGTTCGTGTGTACGTGTTTTGGTTGAATCTCCAGGAGATGACGTTGTCTCCTGTCCCTTTTAGCAGATTTGGTTAGGGACAGATTTGGATTAATAACCCGGGGGCGAGCGGAAGGAAGTGGCCACTTACACAAGGAGTTCGGCTGCTCTCCCGGTCTTCTACATGAACGGAGGACATCGCGTGTTTTAATGTTAGGTACTATCAGTTCTAAAATTAAACGACGGTGCGGGTGTATTTCATTCAAGAAGAAAACACGGTGGGTGACGGCTGCCAGTTCCTTATTAAAATATGTCCTTTTATGTGGAAAGCTCTTACTAGAGCCCTTTACCTTGGAAATTTATTTTGAGTCAGAAGCTTCATTTGGAGGCTTTTATTAGAGCCCAAAAGTCGATTATACACACAAATTACACGTCCATAATTCTCAAAAGGGCTTTTGCAGTACCCAGATGATCTCAGACATAGCACAAGATTTTACCTGGTCGGAATGTCAACAACATTTCCATATGTCAAATGACTTCAGTTAGCTCTTGCTTCAGGGACGTTTGAAGCATTGACTTTTCAAACATACAGAGCAGTGAAATCTTCAAAGTCTTACACACGGTAGGGGCCAAACTTCAGCCTACATGGAAGCTGGCCAATACCCATTTCTATGGCCGAGAATTATCCCAGCAAAGAACCTTCGTTTCCCTTATTTCCTTTAATTTATTCCACGTTCTGGTGGGACCTGCAGAATCATTTGTCGTGTCACGGACAAAACAGAAACTCTGAGTGTCTAATCATCATTGGAGTTTCAGGGGTCCAGATTTCTGTCCCTTCCTGGCCCCACAACTTGTCCACTTCCTTGTCCATCACGGTGTGGGGAAACTCGGTATTCCTAGATCATGAATGTGTACATTTGGTTACAGTCTTGTCCCCGTTGCACAGACCGAGCTGCCCATGTAAACATATAATTGCTCCCTATATAGGATTGTACGGTGTAACTGGGACAAAGCATCAGGTTAGTGTACACGGGCCTTGGAGGCCAAGCGACAACCGCGTGGGTGATGTCCAGGCCACAGGTGAGCTGAGAGCTCAGTTCGATACCAGATACTCCTTAGAAAGTTCACAGAGTTGAAACTAAAATGCTACAGAACAAATCTGCCCCCCTCCCTGGGTAATCCCTGCAGTTAGCACATTCAGAATGGTGCTTTAAACTCTTGGTATTCTAATTAAAGTAGTATTTGATATTTTGAGTATTTTCTTGATTTTGGTTTATTGTGTTTTCTTAGACACAGTACAAAACGAGGCTTAATGTAGACTAGGGAAACACAATATTGACTAAATATTTGGTTAAGTGAAACATTAAGTATGATGAAATAAAATAACACCTTTTTTTTTTCAAAAAAGATAAAGCTAGAACAAAATTTAAATACCCAAAGAATTTTTAGTCACGGCTACATTGACCAATATCTCTTAAAGTTCTAAGGTAAAATTTAAGTACGTGCTTTTCCCATCCAAATTGGAAAAAAAGAAGTAAAACTGTCATTATTTGCACGTCAACGTGAGAAAGAAAAACATCGATTGATGTCGTCTGCTACGTGACTGGACGAGGGATCCGAGCCGCCATCTGTGCATGTGCCCTGACCAGGAATCGCGCCCACAGACTTTTGGTGCGTGACGCTCCAACCAACTGAGCCGCATGGGTCAGGGCCATCTTAACCATTCTGAAGTGTGCGTGAAGCACATATTTGCATTGCTGTGCGTCACCGCCATCCACCTCCAGAATTTTCCACCTTCCCAACTGGAAACTCTATTCCCATTCAGTAATAACACCACCCTTCCCGCCCCTGGTGACCACAATGCTTCCTGTCTCCGTAAATGGCACTGTTCTAGGTACCTCAGATACGTGAAACTGGCTGGCTTAATTTTAGAAGATACAGTGGAATAAAATGTATCTTAAGCAATAAACGCAACAAGCTAATTAACTTGCCTTTTATTTATGTGCAGACCTCCTATGGTTGGCTTGGTTATCTAATTCTGAACAGAAGAGAAGTCCTCCCTTCGTGCTCTAAAATGATCACAAATGGGTTTTCGTTTATTATATGCACTTTTCCGTCTCAGGAGCATTCATTTGTCCTTGAGCTCCTGTCATATGCCAGACACTGTGCCGGGCAGGCCCTGAGGATAAAATGGTGATTAAGATGGACCCTAATGGGGATTAAGTCGTCCCTAACTTCATACGGCTTGAGGTACAACGAGACTGACAGGTAACAGAACATTGGAATACTCTAATAAAGGTTCTTCTAGGGGGGAAAAGCGTGCTTCAAGATGTGCACAGGAGAAGCATCACAGCTTGGGAAAAGGGAGGCTTCCAGGGAAGAGGAACGCCAGGGGAGGCGTGAAGGACCAGTAAGTGGTAGGAAAGACTGACCCCCACCCCAGGGACGAGCACGCGTGAAACAGACCTGGGAGAAGTTCCGTGGAGGATGAGTCACGTGTGAGACAGGCACAGAGAGGAATGAGATACCGTCATTCCAGGGTACACGGGACCTTACGGAAGTCACGCCGAGTAGCCTGCATTCCTTCCCCAGAGCGATGGAATGCTGGAAACGCAGCATCCCCGACCTTTTTGGCACCAGGGACCGGTTTGGTGGAAGACAGTTTTTCCACGGTCTGGCGGGTGGGGGTGGATGGTTTCAGGATGATTCAAGCACATTCCTTCCAAACTCACCTAACAGGCCAGGACCTAACAGGCCGGGACTTGTACCGGTCCTTGTCCCTGAGGTTGGGGACCCTTGTTGTAGAAGGATTCTCGGCAGTATTGAGACATGCTGATATTTCAGAATGCTCCCTCTGCCCAGACTTAGATTAGAAGTGGGGGAAACCTGTCCAGGAAGACTAGCAAGACCCCAGGGATGACAGCAGCGTGAGTCCCAGTAAAGGCAGTGGGAGAGAAGGAAGAGAAACCTCTCTC
>PVKM010039709.1:0-13664 GCA_004027735.1 Carollia perspicillata | reverse complement strand
CGAAACAAACAGTGCTGAAGAGGGCAGCCACGTCACTTTGGAACAGGAGCAGGCGCCTGTTTCCATGCAACAGCAGGCCGAGGCTTGTTTAAACAGAGGCTGGGGCGGGGCCGGGGGCACATCTCTTGGCTGCCAGGCCCCTCTGGTGGAGAAAGGGTCCCTAGCTGGCTGCCCTGTTGGGATAATCAACGCCCTAGCTCCCTGCTCCCCGCTCCCAACACTCTTATAGGGGCTGGGTCGTGAGAGGACCAGCAGGAGGGAGGGCCTTAGCCCCCCCTTTTTGTAACCCCCCTGGTTTACTCTGCCTCCCAGCCACGTGTACTCTCCCTGGTCTTTTACGGAGTCTCAAACCTCACCCTCTCACGGAGAATACTCCGTGAAAAACGCATGGGGAGTGTGGTAGGCCTGGGCGCACGTGTTCATTCAGCAAACACACATCGAAGCTTAGTTTGCGCCAGGGACCCTGTTGGCCAGTCGGAGTTGGGGGTTCTCAAGCCCCGCAGTCACACTGGCTGCCCAGCAGTCCACTTCCTTCACCAGGGCAAAGCCTTTCCTCCTTGCCTTCCCCCCATACTTCCCCTCTGATGGCTTTTTTCCTTGAAGGTTGCCCTTGCCTTTTATTTTAATCTGATTTCATCTGTGTGGAAACATCCCCCGTGTTTGGGGGGTTCCCCAGGGATTGCACAAGTACCCATTGGGCTCTCTGTTAGGGGGCAGTGAGGGCTGGGAGAAGTGTGTGCCAGCTTCAGGGAGGTGGGGGGCCTGGGGAGGTCTCGAGGACCAGACTGGGCGCTCTGGCCACGGAGAGCTGGACTTGGGGCTGGGAGGGCTGAGCGGACCCAGTGGGGACGGCAGAGCTGCTGGCGGGGCTGCTGTGCTGAAAGGCGTCCTGGGCCTCCAGAGCCGCACTCCTATTGTCTTCAGGTTGTGCGGGTGACAGGTCAGCGAGGGTCACAGGGGGGTTGCCTAGCCTCTGGGAACTCCCACTGCAGTTGCTGTGGCAACCGGGGCCAAATCCCACCCTGTGCACATCCTGTGAGGAGATTCAAAAGGGTGGGGGGGGGGTGCGATGAGGGGGTCTGCACTTTAATGGGCTTTTAACTCACCCCCCCCCCCCAAGAGATGGGGGTGGTTTGGGGAACTGGGCGAGGGGGAAAAGAATGGAAAGATTTTTGTTTTCCTCCTCCATCTGGCTCCCCTCTGCCCAAGCTATTTAGGGGGATGGGGCGGAAGGGGAGGTTTCAGGGGTGAATTAGCACCCCCGCCCCCCTCCACCTCACACACACTATCTACAGTTATCTTTAGTTTGGGGTCTGGGGCCCACGTTTTCAGGCCGTGGGACTCTCGCCCTCGTGCCCTGGATTCTGGTCTTTCACAGGTAGTCCTGCGCCTTCTGTCCTTCCCTTTTCCTCCCCCGGAAGGCGCCCCTTCCCCAGGAGGTGCCGGGGCCTGGTGGGAACGTGGGGCCGGGCTCCCCACAGGGGAGACTTGGCAGTGCCGGCCCCCCCCCCCGCCCCTGCAGCTGAGGGGGTGCTGAGGAAGCGTTCCTTTCTGCCCGGCCTGGGAATGGGGGTTGGTTGAGTTGGGGTGCTGAGTTGTGAGAGGACCGGTAGGAGGGAGGGCCTTAGCCCCCCCTTTTTGTACCCCCCCGGTTTACTCTGCCTCTCAGTCCAAGGAAAAGGGAAGTTTCCCCAGGAGGGAGCTCCAGGAAGAGGGCAGGGGGAGGTAGAAGACAGGGCCCAAGGCTGGGAAAGGGGTCCCCAGGCCTCCGCTCTGTGGGGACCAGAAAGTAATCAGCCCACTCTACCACCAGCCTTCCCTTCGATATGAAATTTTAGGACTTCTGAGTTTTCTCTCCTCTTTAAGCCCCCTTTTTTGCCAGAGGTTTTGTCCTTCCTGATCGGTAGTCTGGGGACTGGGGAAGGGGAGCGTTGAATGTTTGCTCTTCTGAGGGAGAGGGATTGGAGTGGGGAGGGCCGCACCCCAGGGCCCCCCTCAGTGGGAGTGAGTGAGTGTGCCTCCCAGGGAGGCACCTTTATTCTGAGAAGGGAATCGCCTGCCCCAGCAGCCCCCACTCTAAATCCTACCTCTGCGGAAGCGGCCAGTGTGAGGGCAGTGGCTGGGCTCACAGTGGCGGAGCACCCAGATCTCCTCAAGACCCACTTCCTGTGAGCCCACAGATAGGGTCACCTGTTTGGGAGGTAGAGAGCAGCCAGGGGGCACACAGGGGAGTGCAGGGATGCACCCCACCACCATTGCCCTCAGTGTTCCAGTGTCTTCTGGCACCCAGACTCAGTGCCTCCGGACACCCCAAACTCACAGGCCTGGCCTCTCCCAGCACCCTGGGCGCTGAGCCCACAGGGTCCGAGAACAGTGGCCACTGGGGGCCTCTCTGAGGGGTGCCTTTCCCTTCTCAGTGTCGTTGGGCTCCTTGGTCCATCCCCGTGATTTTCAACCTTTCAGCCCGTGGCAGACATAATCTAATTACTAAAATTCTGCAGCACACCAAAAATTATATTAAATTTTTTGCCGAGCTAACAAAAAATAGGTATAATTTTGTTCACACCAGCTGGCTATTGTTGCGTTGGCTGCTGTCAGGAGATCAGTGCTCTGACTGCACACTCAGGCACTGCAGGTTTGAAACATTCCCGTGGCACACCCGGGGTGCCACGGCACGCGGTTGAGAATCACCGGTCTCTTGCCGCGAAGCAGGCGGAGGCCGGTTCCTTGCAGAGAGGAGGCCCTGGCAGGGAGGGGCCCTGAAATCAGGCGGTGCGACCGGGCCGTGCGTCTCACACCACGTGGGCCCGTCTGTATCTGCGCGTTGCTGGTTTTCATTTTAATGGGTCTAATTTGAGAATGCACCGATGTCATTTTTATGAGGTTGGTGTAAAAAAAATTTACAGCCTTTTCCAAAAAGCTTTTTTCCCCCAAGGGAAAAAGGTGTAGAATCACTTCAGGGGTTTTATGGTCTCCACTCCCCACCCTGTTTGCCCCTCCTCTGTGTAATTTCATTTTTATGTCTCTTTGCCGGAGGACAAAGCCCGGCAGGTGGAGGACCTGGATCTCCCACGGTCGGCACCCTTCGTGGTTGGGACCACTGACCTCTGACCTTTCTCCTTGCGCCCCTTCCCTCTACTCTGGTTCCCTCTGCTCTCTTCCCTGGTGGATGAAGAGGTGTTTTTTTGTGTGTGTGATTCAAATCAACAAGTGATTATTAGGCACCTACGGTTTACCATCTGCGGGTTAGGAAATTCTGCCACTTCCTTAATTCCTTATATCTGCTTGCTTAAAATCCTGCAGGATTCTTTCCTCAAGTACAGAGTGAAATAAAAAGCCATTGTCCCTGAATAATCTGGCCCCTGCGCACCTCTGGGACTTTGTTTGTCTCAGGCCGCTCAGCCTGGCCACACTGGCCGTGCAGGAGGCGCCTGCCTCCGAGCTCCTTCCACCCCAGGGCTCCCGCACCGGCTCTTTCCTTCGCCGTGCACTCTCTCTCCTGGAAGAGTTGCCTCCTCTTTCTCTCAGAGAGGCCTTCGCTGGCCGGACACCCCACGGAGCCAGCCAGCCAGCCAGCCTCTGTGTAACGCTGACCATCTGATAGCTTGCTGACCTCTGTTTTAGCGTCTGGCTCACCCCACGAGAACGGGAGCCTCATTACAGCAAACACACCGAGCCGGCGGTGTCTAGGACCAGGCCAGTGCCCTGCGGGGCCTCAGAAGTCCCCGCTGACTGACTGATAAATGAAGAGAAAATCACACTGGCCCAGGGAGTGTGGGCTGTGGGCTTTCCTGGGCGTGCTCTTCAGGTTTGGGATGGGACAGCGCCTCCAAACACCTTCCGAGCGCCCCTGCCCCTAAATCTAGCGAGCACCCAGTTGAAGTTATCAAGGCAATTCAGATTTATGTATTTATTTAAGAGAGAGGGGGAGGAAGAGAAAAAGGGAAATAAACATCAACGTGTGAGAGATACATGGTTGCCTCTTGCATGTCCCTGACCCACATGCTCTCAACTGGGGACCTGGCCCACCACCCAGGCATGTGCCCTGACTGGGAGTTGAACCTGTGACCTTTAGTTTCGCAGGCTGGCACCCAATCCACTGAGCCACGCCAGCCAGGGCTTGACAGTTTAGATCCCAGTTTTGCCCAGGTTAGCTAGGTGCAGGTAAAAGGACTTGGGAGTTTGTCTGTCTTGGCTTCCCGTCACCACAATGCAAATTAAACCAGAATCTGCTAGGGGGTCCTCCATCCTTTTTGGCGAGCTCCTGGCTGAAGAGCCCCATGTCAGACCCAGGGGACTCAGGGTCTGTTTCTGCCACCGTGTGACTTTGGGCATGTCACGGCCCCTCTAACACCCATTGCCTCATCTGTAAAGTGAACCACATCAGCGCTTTGTAAACCTTCGTGCTTGAGAACCACAGTGAGAGATACATTTTACTTGAAGTTCTGGCACACACAATGACATGAAACAGTCCTTATGCTCACCTAGTAACTCTGAGTTTTAAAAAGTCTGTGTATGTGTATTGTTTTTCCTATTTTTGGACCCACTAAATTGACATCGTGACCAGCCGTTGGGAACACATGACACTGGATTCCCTCTAACACGTCAGCACACCAGGCCGTGGTCTGTGTGATTCTGCTTCTCCATTCGCAGAGCTCAGTCCTTCAAGCTAGTCTCCCTGAGCGGCAGCCACATCCCTGCCCTCCACGTCCACATCCTTACCCGGCGGAGACTAGGACCCCAGCACGGAGCTGGACTCGTGCGGCCTAGCACACAACCCTGCACCTGGCTTCCATGGGGAGGATACCTGCCCTTCCCCGCTGAACCCTCAGAGGCAGGAATGAGGGGGTGGTCTCCGGCTGGAGAGGACAGACCCTCCTGTCTCAAGACTTGTTTTTGTTTTCATGGCAGCTCCCCGTTGCCCTCAAAGCTCTAGCTTGATTCCCCTCCACCCTGGCGGCCCTCCCTGGATGCCATCCGTCATAAGCCATTTGTTCTTAATTGTGGAGATCCTGCTAATGACTTCTGAATGGGCGATGGTGGGGGGAGGGGAGTTCAGCCTCATTAGCAAGAGACCGAGACCAAGTTCTTAGGCTTGAGAGGGACTGGAGGGTGGGTGTAGGCTGGAAGCGGGTTGGGTTAGCAAGTCCTTCTGGGTGGTACAGGACAGATGACCAGGAGCTGCCTGGGAAGGCAAAACCTAAAGTAAGCGACAATAGTTAATGTCCATTCAGGACCCTCTTGATGCCAGGCACTGGACATTGTCTCATATACTCTTCACAACAACTCTTGTGAGCTGACTACGGAGTTATTTCTATTTTGCAGAGGAAGAAACTGGGGCTAAGAGAGGTCAAGACTTACCCAAGGTCACACAGTATGTGGTAGAGCCAGGATCTGGGTCCAGATGTCTTTGACCAGGGTCCATCCACAGAATAGACCCCTGCCTCCCTTAGAGGAAAGCTAGTCCTTATTTTCAAAACCACAGAGCTAGGCATTGGGTTTCCACTCCAGTGGGGTGGAGGGAGGAGAAAAATGAGGTTTAAGAAGCCAAACGGCTCCCAGTTTCTGCCTTGAGCCCCCTCTTCCTCCTTCCCAGGTTTTCCATGATGGCTTCTCCCTTGTGTGGGATTCTAAATGCCTTCGCCCCACCCAAGACTGTTTGGGTGTCCCTGGCTCCCAGGGAAGGGAAACCGAGCCCACCTTTCTCCTAGAGATTCCTTTCTTGGTCTTTTCTCCCCACCTCAACCAGCTTCACCTCCCCTTCACCCCCAGACATCTGAAACACGAGGCTGGCTGGAGGAGGGGCCAGAGTCACAGGCCTCACCAGACTGACTGCCCACGGCCTCACAGTGGCCCCTCTGGGGTGACGGGGGCTGGGCACCCAGAGGTGTTTGGATTCTACCTCCTGGCTGTCAGACTTTTGGCTTCATTTTCTTTACCTGTGCAATGGAGACAATGATACCTGCCCTGCCCAGCTCAGGGTTGTGAAGCTTCAGCTAAATAAATGTTTGTAGAAGTGCTTTGAAAACCGCCAGGCCCTCTCCAGATGCTAGCTCCTAAACTGTGTCAGCCGTGCTGGCCTCCCACGCTCAGCCAGGACTGACTTCTCCAGTGTCTGCTGTGTGCTGGTAGCTGGGGATCACAGACACATTTGACATCTGTGTTTCAAGAAAGGTGCAACCCAGTTGGCATCATCAGAGAAAGTGGGTCTGGATCTGTCAGGCTGGGGGGGTGGGGCTTCATTTCCCTCTTCCCTGGGAGGCAGGCCATCCAGTGAGCCAGCCGGGAACCCAGTGCCGGCAGCCAGTAGAGGCAGACACGGACTCTGTGCACCAGAGTGGTGGACCTGACTTGGTGAGGCTTGGCGAAATCTCAGTCCTACGTGATGATCTGTTGGGTGACCATCTGAGGGAGGGTCCCGCGGGTGGAGGTGGGGCGGGCAGTGAGGGCAGTGGCAGGAGCGGAGAGTGGAGCGGCACTGAGCCACTGGTGATGTGTCCAGGCGATCCAAGGAGGGCAGCTTGGGTCCCAAGCCCAGGGCCTGCTCATTACCCTGCCCCTGGCACCTGCAGGGTGATTTTTAGGTGGTACCCAAAGCACCCTAAATTGGGTCAGGGCAAATCACACAGAATTACCTGCGTAGTTCATCATCGCCTCGCCATCTCCATGCACAGGGCCTGTGCGTGATGGGTGGCCAGGAACACGCGTGAGCGAAGGAAGGAAAGGATGGATGAGTGAAGTGCCTGGGGTGCAGACCCTGCGGGCCTGAGGGCCCCTGTCAGCCTCTCCCACTGCTGCCTCTAACACAACTCGCTTTTCTGCCCTGGGAATGGTTAGGTCCCCCAGCCTGCTGGGCCATTGGACTCCTCTGTGGTGTGCAGGTCGCTGTGCCTGGAACACCCTCCAGGACCCAGTCAGTACTGCCAGTCCTCTGGAGGCCCTCCCAGACTTCCCCGGGCAGAGGAGGCCCCACTCAGGGCTCTGCCCCGGTGCCCACCTCCACTCCAGCCTCTGACGGGCAGCTGTCATCATAGCACCCAAGCGGTGAGCCCGGGGCAGTGCAGGGCACGTGCTGTTTCTCCGTGTCCTCAGCATTTAGCACGGTCCCTGGCCAGGCCTGGGTCTTAGCTGGCTGTTTGATTAGCATGAAGGGGAGGCCTGGCAGGCCGTGGTGTGGGCAGGAACAGGAGTGAGCGGCCTGTCACAGAGACATCTCCCAGGAATGAGACTGCAAGCCCAGGCCTTTTTTTCCTGTAAGTCTTATAATTTCGTGCTCTGGGAGACCAGAAGTAAGCAAGTTAGTGGGGAGTAAATCCAACTCCCCAGCCACTCCCCCCACCAAGAGACTGTGGGGCTTCCCCAAATGCCCCTGGAAACCCCGCTGCTGCCCACCTCTCCCCACCAGGGGGTGGGTGCTTCCTGTCCCCGCACTGACAGGTGTCCCCTCATGCTTTCCTGCCCTGAACAGCTCCTCTGAGCCACTCTCCCCCGCCTTGTCCCCAGACCCTGTGCCCTCCTCCACCTTTGGAGGACAAAGCATTTGTCCAGCCTGCGTCATCAGACCTGGAGGGGTCGCGAAAATTAGCAAGGCAGACAGAAGCAAGGGCTCCTTCCTGATGATCCCCTGGCCGCTGCCCTGCCTCTCTCCACCCTGCCCGCACCCCGTTTCCACAGCCTCTGAGAGCCTTTTGGGCCAGGAAGGTCAGGCTTACACTTTCTGAAGAGAATCTTGAAAAGAAGCCCAGACCGCTAATCCTGGCTGTGAGGTCCAGAGGAAGAGATGGGCAGGGAGAGGACTGCTAAGGAGCACGCCTGTCCGAACCCCAGCTGGGCTGGGAGATACATTCCCACAGGCACACCAGTGTGAGTGCAGATGCCGTCCTAAGGTAGACTGGATGTCAGCCTCGGGGGAGGCTCGGCTGCTCGAAGCGGGGTGGGCATTTGCTCGCCCGCCCGGTGCACCGAGGGCACGCCTCAGTGCTTGCCGAGGGGCCGGTGTGGGTGAGCGCGGCCGGATTCCGCCTTACAGGGTCTTGTCTGACCCTGCTTGTGGTGGGGTCGGAGAATAGAAGTCCCTGCGAGGACAGACAGGAGTGTGTGTCGTTGAATAGGTGCCCCGGGCACCGTGCTGTGTTGGGAGAGGCCGGAGGGGGTGAGGGAGAGAACCAGGGAGATGGGCCAGAGGGGAAGGGACAGATGCTTCACCAATGCCAACAAAGTGAAAGCATCGGTCCTTTAATTCCCCCAGAATTTCACAGATGGGTAGTGTCCCAGTTTTGAAGATCAGGAGACCGAAACAGAAATGGAACAACTTGTCCGAGGTCACACCGCAGGCAATCGCACTGGGGTTCCAACCCAGGCCTGCCTGCTGCCAGGGCCCCAAGTCCGAGGCCTGGGCACAGCCGCTCTGGCGTGCTGGGTCTCCGAGAAACCTGGAGGCAGACGGGTTTTGTGCTCCTGGACTGGGGATTTGGGACAGATCCCCACATCCCTTGCCTCTGAGCCCCCACTGACCCAGGAGTGGAGAACTTACGAAGAACTTCCAGCCTCCCTGACCCCTTGTTCTCCTACCTGACCTCTCACAGCGTGTCCACCCACGTCCCAGGCCAGGCCCACTGTCTGCCTGAGCTGCTCCTCCTGCAAATGCCATACGCTTCCCACTCCTGAGTGTCTGCCGACTCGAGTCCATTCCCACCACCATGGCCTCCAAGAGCTGACCACTGACCGCCGCAGTCAGTGTAACTCATGGGAACTTCACACACCCCCGTCAGGACCTGCCTGAATTCCCCCAGTGCCAGGAGGCCCTGCTCTTGGACCCGCTGGCCCCAGAAAGCGCCCCCTGTGCGCAGACTTTGAGCCTCCCTCCACAGCCCCCCGCCGTGTGCTCTGACTCCGAGTGAGGGCTGCCCCCTCAGCCCCTGGCCCCGCCGGGCAGTGGGCCGTGCAGCCAGGCCCTCCGGGCTCCAGTCGGGGCTCTGACACCCCCAAGCTGTGTGATCTTGGGCAGGGCACCGAACCTGGAGACGGCTTCCTCATCTTCCTCATAGGGCTGCTGATAACCTGCCTCACGGGAGAGGATTAGATGAGACCCTGCCTGTGAAGGGGAGCAGTTTGCCACCCCAGAATATGTGGCTTTAGGATATCGATTATTTTAGGCTGGTCAGGTTTAAGAAACAGCAGACCTGAGAGAAGCTCTGAGAACCAAGTAGAAGGGACCCTTGGGAGAGAACGTCTACGTTTCTGAGGGACCCTTGCCTCTGTGAGCGTGTCCCCCTGGCCACCAGGCCTGGCTGGCTGTCCGGGGAGTGGGCACAGCAACCTTCCTTCCTCCGTTCACTGTGCCTTTCCTGGTGGCCTCTCAGAACTGACCCCCCCCACCCCGCCCTGTGCCGTCTTTTGTCTTCAGGTGAAGGGGGTCTTGAAGGTGATGGCCAGTTTCTCTGCTCCTGGGTATCTGCCATGGATACAGGGACTATTTGTGTTACTAAAGGTTAATGTTTTTCTCCTGCTAACCTGCCTTGTGTTACTTTGATCAGATCATTCGTCCAGCCAGAAGCACCTGAAGGAAAGAGAATAGTTTTTCCTCCCAGACACCTATAAAGTGCCTGACACATAGTAGGTGCTCAACAACAGCACCTATGTTGAACGCCCCGAGCCCACCCCCTTGTTGGGCCAGGGACCCTTCCATGTGCTGCCCTCATGAGGGCAGCAGACCTCCCCAGCTGCCTGAGTGAGAGCCCATAGGCTCTGATTCCTCAGTGACTCCTGTCTCTATATTTATCCCAGGCCCAACTGAACCCCATGAGCCCTTCACTCACCCCCAAGACCTCCTCCCCTTTACTTCCCAAACTCCGCCTGCACCCAGGTTGTGCACCCACTGCACTGACTGCGCTGACTTGCAGCCCGCAGCAGCCGGGGCAGGCACTCTGACTCACCCTGTCTTGCAGGCTCTCCAGGTAGCCCGGCAGTTCCTGCTACAGCAGGCCTCAGGCCTGAGCTCCCCCGGGAACAATGACAGCAAGCAGGCAGCCTCTGCAGTACAGGTGAGGAGGAGGGCACCAGCCCGCAGGGCTGGGCTGGGCTGGGCTGGGCTGGGCTGGGCGGGCTGGGGACAGGTCAGAGGGCGGGCTTGGCAAAACAAAGGCGAGGAAGGGCTGTTGGAGAGCTGCTCTGTCCAGCCGGCCATCCAGAGTGAAACGCTGGGGCCGGGTGAAGACACTTGCACTTTCTCATCTCCACCTGATCCTCAGGCCTTCCTCTGCTTGGCCTCCGTCTGAGTTTGAACCCGCACTCAGGTCTCTAGGTCCTTGTCCCTCTCCACAGGCTCCTCTTCCTTGGCCTCAGGGTTACTTACCAAGTTTCTGGTTCTCCATCCTGGTGTGGTCACTCGGCCCGTCCCTCTCTACTCCCTTCCCAGGCCCTATCAGTTGCTGAGGTCCCCGTGTCTCCCCCCTTATCTCTCACCCACCAATCCTCTCTGTCTCCCCATGTTTCCTGTCTCTTGATGTCTCTGTGTCTCTTTTGTTTTCCTTTGCACAATCTGCCCTTTTTTCCCCTCCCTTCCCCCAGCCTGCCAGCCCATCTGGCTGGCTGGGGGAAGGGAGATCTGTGGGGGGTGGGCTGGGGTAAGCCAGGCCTTCTGTTTACCTTTTGTGTCACAAAGAACTTGGGAGAATCGCTGTCTGAGTCGGGGTGGGTCACAACTGGGGCAGCCCAGTCTCCGCCCCCTCAGCGAGCCAGCCAAGCTTCCTCACCCCCCTACCCCTACCCCTGCCCCTTCCCCTTCCCGCAGCAGCGCTGGGAGGCTTGGAATTGGGGAGAGGATTAAGCGGGGCTTTGAAAGGAAGTTTATCTAAGGGAGGAAAGCTGAACACGATCCTGAGCACGGAGCTCTGGAGTCTGGGGGGCGGGGTGCTGAGGGAAGGAGGGAAAGGGGGAGGAAGGCAGGATGGGGGATGGGGTGCATGGTGCCCAGAGAAGGACCCAGGCTTGGGTTTTATGTGGAACAAGCTTATGTTCAGAAAGTGCTTTGAACAAGTTCAAGGTGCCCAACACTTGTGGCACCTTCGCTGTAGCCCTGTTTTGACTCTTGAATCTAATGAGACAGCCCTTAAGGGGGAGGAGTTGGGCAAAGAGGGGTACAGGCCTCGACTGGAGAGGGGAGGACACGATCTGGAAAGCCAGTATTAGGAAGAGGAGAAAGGTCTCCCTTTGTGGTGCCAGGACTAGGTCTCTGAGTTAGGGGACTCCCCCCCCCCCACACCCAACCACACACATGCACACTCCCTGGGTCTAAAGTGGCCTTCAGGCTACTGTTCTTTCAGTTTATTGATTTGAGAGAGAGAAAAACATCGATTTGCTTTCCACTTATTTGTGCATTCATTGGTTGCTTCTTGTATGTGCCTGACTGGGAATCGACCCCACAACCTTGGCGTAGCCAGATGACTTTCTAACCAACTGAGCTACCCGGCCAGGGCCAGGCTACTGTTCTTAATTCTCGCCACCCTGGGCCCAGCCCAGTACCCCATCTGAGAACAGGGAGAGGCCGGCTGGGGAACAGGAATATTCCCCAAGCCAGAAAGGGCCTGCTGACCCGAGGTGAGAAAGAAGGAGTTGAATGGGCGTTGGAGGGACTGAGGGTCAGGCGCAGGAAGGGCTTTGCAGCCGGGTGTGAGGGGCAGGAGAGCTGAACAACGGGAAAGGGAGGGAGGCTTTGGAATTTTCCTTGGGAGACCCCTTCTCCTAGACTGGGAGAAGTCCTTGGATGGCCTTGAGTGAGAGGCAGAGGTTTTGGTCAGAGGGACAGATAAAGTGATTCTCAGGCCTCCTCTCATCTTGCCCCCTCACTCCTCATGATCGATTCATCCATTCACTCAACAATTACTTACTCAGTACTTCCTAGACTAACAACTGACATTTGCAGAGTGCTTACCTGGGGGCAGACACCAAGTGCTTTATAAGTATCATCTTAATTTATCCTCAATCCTATGAGGTAGATGGCGTTATTGGCCTCATCTTGCAGATGAGGAAACTGACCCAGAGAGATTCAATAACTTCTTCAAAGTCACATAGCTAATAAGTGGCAGAGCCAGGATTTGAACCCAAACAACTAGCCCCAGAACTCACGTTTCACTGCCTGTACCGTGGCACCGCCGTGCGCTTAGCACAGTGGTGAACACTAACAGTCCGTGGGGACAGAGCCCTTGCCGGGAGATCCTCTCGGGTCAGGGAGGTGGCAGTTTCGGGGGCCGTGTCTGAACTTCCCCAGGAACCTGGAGCCGTGACCATTAGTCCTTCATCTCTTCCAACCTTGAGCCTTCCTTGCCTTTCAAGTTCACAGTCTCTAAGGAGATGGGGCTTCTGTTCCACTAGGAACAGGGGTACAGGGCCTGGAAATAGCTTTCCTGTGAGCTCACGTCTGGTGGGGCAGTAGGGGGGAGCGAGTCGGAAAGTGTGTTTTGTCGGTGCGGCGTGTGGGTGACGTGGGCAGTGAAGGGAGGCCGATAGCAGCCTTCCCCAGCGGCCCCGCAGGACACCACCCCACTCCCCAGCTCCAGGTGGGTTTCCCGCCCGCGGTCTCCGCCCAGCCACGGGCACTAGCCCTCTCCTGGAGCCCGCTTCAGATGAGGTCCTAAAACCTCGTTAGGTCCCCAGCTTTAACGAGGTTGCCGGGTTCGTGCCCAGGCCTGGGTGCTCAGCAGGGAAGTAGCACAGGTCGCCGGGAGTGTGGGCGGATGCTTGGCTGAGGCCAGGCCCCTTAGCTCTGCCGGCCTTGCTCTCCTCTTCTCAGCCCCCTGAGGCTATCCTTCTGGCATTTCTGGAAGTTCTTCTTAGTGTCCCACCACGATCTTTTTTCATTGCAGACTCAGCCCAAAATTAGCCTGAGGACTTCCTTCTGGTGCTATGCAAGGGGACTGAGCCTAAACTAGGCTCTGGCCTAGTCCCCAAAGTCACCTGGGGAACCCTGGCTCCGTGCTCCAGAATTTGAGTTTGGGTCCTTGATTGGCACCAAATTGCATCCGTCCCAACCCTCAGCTCCCAAATAAGCTGCCCAGCCCCCATCGTGCCATCTGGCCTAGCGCACTGTGACCACAGCGGATGGAGGGGTCCGGGCCTGAGCGGGACTCGGGGGCAGGGCTGCAGGCAGCTGTCAGCCTTGAGCCCGGAGTGCACTCTGCCAAGGCTTCAGTGAGTATGTAGCGGCCCTGGCCACTCTCCAGGTGGTGACTCACCAGCTCTGCTGGGCCGACTAGCCCACTGTGCCCATCCTGACACATCCTGGCCTGGGGAGGGGTCAGTGGGGACACCAGGGGAGCTCCAACTCAGTGCTCGGAATCCCAAGGGGCGTGAGAAGAGGTGGATGGGTCAGCCATTCCAGGAGATCAGTATGTGACAGCCAGCTTGCTGACCTTTCTTGACCCTCCTGGACCACCTTAGAGACAAGAACACGGAAGGTAATCTGTCTCCATCTATCGCGCAGCCGCCTGTCCAGCCAGCAGCTCCACCACGTGGCAGGAACGGCCGGGGAGGCCTTCCAAGGTCATCTCTTCCATTCCCCTGCCTCATGCAGGAAAGCCCCAAGGAAGGAAATGCCACATCCTTTCTTGCATGCCACTCACAGTGACTCACTCCTAGTGCCTGGAAAGAGCTGGGTGGCTGGTCTC
>PVKM010039708.1:0-13666 GCA_004027735.1 Carollia perspicillata | reverse complement strand
GCTCTAGGGACCCTCTTCGGGAACTCAGCACACCCGCAGCCCCAGCCAAACAGACACCGCCCTCAATGCACTCTGCATTCCCCGAAAATCCCTCGGCCCCTCCCACCCAGTCCCTTTCCAGGGCACAAAGACCCGCGTGCACAGCACACACCTTCACGCAGCCACTCAGACACACCGCACAGCCAGATTCGTGCTGTGCAAAGATGAAGACATACATGAAATAACAGGCACACACCACACCCAGCAAGCAAGCCACCTGGACACACACACACACATGCACACACACCGCAGGCCTCACAGACACACTACGTGGAGACGCACTCACCAAACACCCACATGTACATCACACACAGACACAGGAGACACACTGCCACACAGAGAACCTCACACATATGACACAAAGATGCCTCGACCACAGACACACACTCACACTGCCCCCACACATGTGCAAATGCATGCACACACTATATGCTCTCAGAGAGACCCCCAGACATGCGGCCCAGAGCTACCACATTCACCAGACATGCACACATCACACGCACACATTCATGCAAAATTAAACTCTCTCACGCACATACAAACGTACACAATATATCTTCACAGGAACCTTCAGACATTCACCCTGGATATATAGCACATACCCCACAATACCCAGGCCTGTGGATAAATCCTGTATCCTCGAAGGCCTCCTTGGGTTGATGCCCAATCCCCAGAAGCAGGCAGTCAGCAGCACAAACAGATGGGGAACGGGGGACCAAATTAAAGGAGACCTTTGAGACCCCAAATCCTCCTGGCTTCTCTGTCCCTAGGCCCCAAGTCCTGGGGTGGAGGCTCTGGGGACAGCCTCAGCTCTCCCTGGGACTCCAGACCTCTGGGCTGCCCCGACACCTGTATTCTACGTGAAGGCCAGCAAAACTGTGCAACCTGCAGCTCCTGGTCCCCCAGGAGTGCCCAAGACCTGACTCAGAGACAAGCGGGCATCCTAGCCACACCCTGACACCCCAACTCCAAGAGACCCCCCAAGCAGGCTGAGGGAACAGTGTCACAAATTCTCCTGTCCGCAGGCACAATCACGGCAGGATTCTCTGAAAGAAAGCCAAGCCAGGACACAGGATAAGGAGAGGGATGCAAGCCAGCACGACAGGAAGAGACCCCTAAATATTCTAGGTAGGCGGAAGGGGCCTTCGAGACTGTCCAGGCCAACGGTCCACTCTCGGGCGTCTCCGCACCATGTCCCGGTTTTGCATCATCCCCATAACGCTAGGTGCCCACTCAGTGGTATCTGCCAAGTCTACATACTCCTAATGCGCTCATTATTATTTTCTTCAAATTCACACTTTTAACTTAAAAGCATGTACTTTAATTAGAAACTTTGTGTTACTACTATACACAGAAAGTCAGTATCACTTTCAATAACTAGAAAATGTAGTCAAATAAATACAGTGTCAACGAAGGTCTATTACTAAAGTTTAGCTACATGGAGAAGCCAGGCAAGATCTCCCTGTGAGAAAGGGCAGGGCAGCAAGCACGGGAAAGCTGGGGAAGACACACTGGCACGACGCTGACACTTTCTCCCTGAGACAGCCTTGGACGTGATGAAGTTGAAAGGGAACCCACTTTCTCACCACGTGAGCAATGCTGTGTCACAGCAGGTCCAGGAGCCACTGAAAGTCATCTCAGGTCTCACTGAAGGTACCACTCCCCACGTTGGGAAGCTGTGGCGTTGTCCGCCTCCTCCCGGGGTTTGGGCACAGTGACCAGCTGGCACTCTGTTGCCACAGTCCTTTCTGGTCATGACAGTTCTTTCCTATTACAAACTGTCCTTACACCCACAATGAGTACTAGACTCACAGAAGGAATTATCATCCCCATTTTTAAATAAGAAAACCAAGGCTCTCGAAGATGGAGACTTGTCCAGAGTCATGCAGCTCCACAGCGGAGGTCCACGAGTAGGAGACCTCTGCTTCCGTCCAGATGCCTTTTCTGCTGCCCCTGCATCCACCCGTCCCACAGTCAGGCGCCCTGGCTCTGGGCTGACCTATGCTGGGGGTAGAGGAAGAATGGGATCCTGGTGTTTGCCTGGCACAGAGGCTCTCACAATCCCAAAAGGCAAACGGGCAAGTGAGTAAGTACCTGAGGTTAAGAGATATCAAGAGCTTTTATCTGGAATCACACTGCTGTGTGTTCCTAGCCTGCAAATGGCACCTCTCTGAACCTCAGTTTCATTGTGAAATTGGTATAATAGTACCTATCTTACAGGACATGCACATAATGTGTGGCGCAAAGTGTTCAAAAATACTTATTGCTAGGGAAGTACAAAGAATAGAATTAATGCAGATAAGGAATAAGGGATTGGGGGCAGGGGGAGTAGGCAAGGCATGGTTCTTCACTGAGGAAAGGAAATTATTTCCGTCTTCAGGATAAATATGATTTTGAGAACTGTTCGGGAGAACTGTTCTGACTGCTCGTGCCCTCCTCCTTCCTCTCTCACCACTCCAAAATTCAAGGTCTCATCTCCCTGTCTCTCTGATCAGGCCTCTACATGACTATTGACACGTTCTTCAGAGCCTGCCCTGGGCACTGCTGCCCTAGGTAAAGACTCCCCTTTAAGTCACAATGCCTAGTCTCTTTCCCCCAGGTGCTGTCCAGATGGAAGGTTGGCGGCCAGACCCATCCCAGCACTCTACGGGTTTTAGCAGATGTCTTTTGAACTGCTTACCCTGATAACCAAGAACCCTGCTTTCTCCAAAGGGGTCAAGAGCCATGTTCGCATGTCTGGCTTTGTGAACCTTCCCAGCAAGCTGCAGTTGATTGGACCAGGATGGGCACCTGACCCACTCAGAGCCAATTAGATCTTCTGGAAGTTTGGACTTGGATCTCTTAAGCCCTGGGTTTGATCTCTGGATGTGGCTGGAATTGAGGGACACAATATAGGAACTATAGGTAGCCTGGTGTCTGGAAAAGCAAAGAAAACCTACTCTGAGAGACGGAAAGGTGAAAACGGCCAGTAAGGTTGCTTCAATTTCTCCTGGCCTACAGGTCCACTTCCCAGAGGCTAGGGCGTTTTCCTCCCTTCAGTCTCCAGGAATCCCTCATGTCCTCGTACTAAACCCTTCTGTATGACTGAAACTGGTTCGAGTGGGTTTCTGTATACAAGCAAAGACCTAATTAAGACAGGGAGAAGCTGGGAGCTGGAGTCTCGAAGATGAACGATCCTGAGGAAAAATAATCACTGTGCCTGCGCCAGAGGAGCTCAGTTTAACGGGAGACAAGGAAGAAGAGATGGGCACTCAATGCAGATGTGGCCAAGGGAGGTGAGCTAAGTCAGCCCAGGCGGGGGCCGGGAGGGCTCCTCAGAGGCTTTACAGCAAAGGTGGCAGCTGAGCTGATTTTGAAGAAGAAAGGACTTTCTCGGGAGACAAAGCAGGGGTGGGGAGGCATTACAGGCAGAAGGAACAGCAAGTGCTGAGGCCCAGAGGCCCAGAACAGCCTGACATGTTAGAGGAACCGCCAGGAGTTCAAAGTGTGGTGGGAGGCGGGGCAGGGGAGACAAGCCCGGAGAGGCAGTCACGCAGATCACAAAGGGCTTTGAATACCACTCTGAGAAACTGAAGCCATCCCTGTCAGCAATGGGGAGCTACTGAAGTATTTTAAGTAGCAGGGGGTGACAGGGTCAGCTCTGTGTTTTAGAAAAATGGCTCTGGGGCCATAATGAAAAAGGACTGGAGAAGGCAGGCAGAGAGGGACGCAGGGAAGCCAGTGAGGATGCTAAGCAATGGTTCATCTATTCCTTCATTCACTGAACAACTCACTGCATTCCTACTATGTGCTGGGGCTAGGCAAATCGGGATTCCTGACCCCGTGGAGTTTACAGTCTAGCAAGAAAGAGCCAAGGAAAAAGCAATTCAAGTGTGACGCATATCACGAAGAAGCACAAGGTCCCATGGCCGGGGGCGGTGTTCAGTTTCCGGTTTTCAGGCCTTGCTGTGGAAATGAGGTTCGAGCTGGTATCTGTGCACAGGATAAGTAGGAGTTCACGGGGCACTGGGAGGAGGATTATATTTCAGGCTGAGGGAACGGGTTTGAAGTCCTGCAGCTGAGGGGGAGGGAGAATGGTGCCAGATGATACAAAAAGATGGGCAAGGACCAGATCACACAGGGCCTTGCAGATGACGTCAGAGTTTGGCTTTTTTTCCAAGAAGTCTTGGAAGGGTCTTAAGCACAGAAATGATATAAACATGTATGTTTAGAAGATCACAGTGTGAAAAATGAAGTGAAGCAAGAACAGAAACATAACGAGATCTGTGTAGGAGGCTGTCGCAGTGATCCAGGTAAGGGCTAATGGCGATCTAGGAAACGGGGCGGTGGGCAGAGGGAGGGATGACAGACTCATGAGCTATTCAGGAGATGAACAGGGCTTGCTGAGGATCAGCTGTGGGATGTGGGGGTGAGGTGTCCAGGAGAACTTCCAGCTTTGCAGCTTGAGCAAGTGGGCGGATGGCGGTGGCAGAGAAGAGCTACGGACATCGGAGGCAGAGCAGGTGCCTGCGGGCGGAGCTGAGGACCTAGGTTTGGACCTGAGGTTGACTGCGAGACATCTAAAGCAGTTATACCTGCAGGTCTGGAGGCCAGAAGCAACAGTCAAACCAGTGAGTTCACCTGGTGGTGGGGAAGAGTGTGCAGCAGAGTGAGAAAAGGGGCCTGTGTGGCTCTGAGAACTCAGGGTAGCAGCAGGGCCTGGGGCAGCGTGACCAGGATCTCTGAGCTTGGAAACTCAGAACCATGAAACCTAAAGGGTACTTGGCTAAGCCCTTTGGCTGGGGGGCACGTGCCTCTGGCACCCCCTTTCCTAGCCAAGTATGACGCCTCGGTGGGCACTTCCCAGCTGAGACAGCCCTCCCTTCCCCACACCTTCTTCCTTGGCAAACTCCAAGCTTTCCTTCAGATCCAGCTCTGGGGCCCCTCCTCCTAGTCGAAGACTTCCCTGGTTTAGGCACGTGCTCTGCAGTTTAACAACCTGGGTTTGAATCCCAGCGCTGCCACTTGATGGCTACGTGACTTTGTCCAGGATACTTAACCTCACTTTCTTCATCTATGCAATGGAAATAATAACAGTACCTATGCCATTGGGCTGTTTGAAGATGAATATGCAAAGTGCTTGGCAGAGAACCTAGCACACAGTAAGCACTAAATAAATGTTACTATTATTAACATCCCACCCACCTTGGGACAGTTAGTCATGTCCTCCACCTTAAACCTCCTCCACTTAGGAACTGTTTGCAGGTCTGTGTGTCTCTCTACCTCTTCCTACCCCCTCCCAATTGGTGGGGTTATATGGCAGGCAGGGCCCAGTGCTAAATGAAAATGCCGGACCCCTTGTTCAAAATTATTAAGAATTTCAAGATGGTGACAGCAGAATATTAAACCAAGCATGGGATCCTTCTTCATGGAGGGTCCTGCGGAACCACAGACTCATACAACCAACCCTGTCCTCGCCCCCTGACAGCCCTGGGGCTAGGCCTGGCCCAGGTAGGTGTCAGCCTCCATGCAACAGAGTAAAAATGACAGCCGACAATTGAGAGAGGGTTTTGCGATTTCTATCTGGAATTTCGTTTTATCCTTCCCATAGAGAACTGACATCAATCCCGTTTTCCAGTCGAGGACACTGAGGTTCAAAGATGGGGTGTGCCTTCCAGCTGGAACGTGAACATAGGCCAGTTGGCTCGAAAGCCACGCCTGATGCCCTCTGGCTCCACAGGGAGGTCAGAAGAACCTGACCCCCAGGGATGAACTTCGTCAACAAGGCCCAGAGAGAGGGAGCTGGAGGGATTGAGATTGGCCCCCTCCCTCCAGGGAGGAGCAACGTAAACAACCAGCTCCCTGAGCACCAGGGCTGCTGCACAGGGGAAGGGGCTGGAGAGGGCAAAAGGTCACTCTTGAGAAGGTTTTGCCTGAGGGCCACAGACCCCAGCCCACACTCTTGGGAAATCAGACCCTGCCTCCTCTGCTCAAAACTATTTAGGAGCTACCGTTGCCCACAGGATAATTCCCAAGTCTTTAGTACCCTGCTAGACCAGGGAATTCTGGTGTGGTTGTGCCAACGCCTGCCCACTCTCTGTCCTCTCCCCACTGCTGTCCTCCCCCACCACACCAGCCCTGTTCCCACCATCGCCAAGGCTGTAGCACACAGTGTTCCCTTTCCTTATCTCTTCTTTGCTTCCTCAACTCCTTGTCACCCTAGGTCCCCTGAAGCCCTCCTTTCAACACACATCACCTGCTCTGGGCCCTGTCCTGGCTAGAATGCAGGCTCCTGGAGGCAGGGGCTCCTGGCTCACAGCACTTGGTACATCAGGTATCTGAATGCCCCCCCTGCGCTCTCTGCCCTTCTCTCTACTCCTCCCCAACCATCCTTTTCTTGTCTGGGTATCTTGAGCCCAAGGTGTGAGAAGCTCAAATGTGCAGAGGGAAGAGAATCATCATACAGCATGCAGCACTGGCCTGGGTGCTGTACATCCAGTTAGTACATTTAATCCCTCAAGAACCTTCCAGATGGGGGTGAGACAGGCTGAGTGTAAGTTATTCCTCTTTTCCAGGGGTGTCTGGGACCACCTGCCTGGTATGGTAAAAGAGTCTGGAAGTGGAGGACGTGGCATTTGAACCCAGGTCTGTCTGCTGCCTAAATACTCGGTGTCCTCTCTGCCCCTGTGACTCACTGTTTCTGGCCAGCTCACCTCCAGCCAGAGAGCAACTATTTCCCACCCATGCCCTCAGTTCACACATGCCCCAGGCAGTACAGCTCCTCTGTTGGGTCAGCAAAACACCAGTGTAGAGGCCAGGATAGGAGTCACTCCTCCTCTGGGTCAACAAAATGCCAGTGTGGGAGAAATACCCCCCAGGTCAGCCAAACACTAATGGGGGAGACACCCCCATCGTCAGCAAAGTACAGGTACAGGAGGCATACCATGCATCCCCGGTCAACAAAAGGCCAGTGTGAGAGGCAATTCCCTGTGCCCATGTCTGCCTGGGCCCATGACATAGGTAGGCTGGGGGTGCACAGATAGCGTCCTCTGAGGTGGTGCTCCTGGGGTGTGGGAAGGTGATGTGGCTGTGGCTGGAGCTGCTATTGCTGCCTGGGGGAGAAGGCTGCGTACGGCTGGGGAGTGGGGCAGCCTAGGGTGAGAGTTCTCGCATGGCACTAATGAAATCAACCACCAGCCTGCCCCGCCCCCCAGGCTCCCCAGGGACCCTCCAGGCTCCAGCTGATGCAATGCCCAGGCCAGATAATTGTTTTCTTCCCTCCTTAAAGGGCCAGATGCTGTTGCAGCTGCAGACATCACCTCGACCCCTGACAGACCCCATAGAGCTTGGTACCTGGTTAGGGGTAGGGGGAGCCCAGAAAGGAATAGCTCAGCCCTGAGTTCTGCAGAGTAAAATCCAATTAATGTCCAGAGGCCAGAAGTGTCTGTGAGCAAGAAGGGAGGGAAAGATAATGAGACAGAGACGGTGCTTGGCTCAGGAGAACTCATGCCCCGAGGGAGGGACCTTGGTCCCTGCTGGGTCCTCAGCACCTGACTCCTGCCTGCCTGTCCCATCAAGTCCTTGGCACAAGAGTTGCTCCTGAGTTCAGCAGTAATCTTACTGAGCTCCCCTGGGTTCCAGGGACTGTGCTAGGCGGCTCAAATCCACCATTTTATTTACTCCTCCCAGCAGACCTAGAAGGTGGGTTTGTTTTACTGAACGAAGTTCAGAGAAAGGAAGTGATTTCCTTAATAGTGCAGAGCCAGAAAGTGGCACAGCCTGGGTTTGAAGCCAAGTTTGCCCAACTCTGGGCTTCATATCCTGCAGAGGGTCAGGTAGGGTTCAAACCCTACGGCTGGAGATCCCTAAGCCAAGTAGCCTGACACAGAGGGCAGGGAAGGGGTCTGTGGCTCCTAACAGGCTCTGAAAGGCATGGTGCTTGGTTTAAACACAGGTTTCACAGACCCCCTTCCCTAACCCCTGCCCCATTAGGTTGCTCACATACCCCCAGAGACAGTGGGCAGCTGCCTGTTTATAGACTAATTGGTGGTGGCTGGCAGCAACTGTGGGGGCTGGCTAGTTAACCCCTCAGTGACCAGGCCTAGTCCAGAAAGGCCCTCTCCCCACCACTTCAGGCCCCAAACCCAAGGACTCTAGACTTTAAGAAGTCATCATGGGCAGAGGACAGGACCAAAGAGACAGCAGCCTTTCTCGCCACACCCAGACAACACCCCAGGAGCAGGGGTTGGATGCTGACATTTCTCTAGGCTCCCCAGCCCCATAGGACCACATCCAAACAGGCCCCAGGTGGCAGTGCCAGCCAGCACCCCTTGTTCTCTGGCCTTGGGTACGGCACTGCCCACCTCATCCAGAACCACAGGAGCATGAGCCCTTGCGGGGTGTCCGGGCCCAGCGTACTGGGAAGAAACCCACTCCTCAAGGCTGGGCTGTCCAGAGAAAGTGATCTGGGCATGAGTCCGGCAGCCTGGAGGCCAGCCAGTGCAGACACCTCCCCTGGATGAGAGGGTGCCCAGGTGGCTCACCAAGGGCCTCGCCAAGCTTCCCCAAACTCTAGACTCCCCACCATGGGTTGACCAACAGCCTCCGCCAGCTTCCCAGAAGCCCCCCTCTTTCCACCTTAGGGCTGGAGTGAGCATCACCCCTTTTCTTTCACAGAGTGGGGGGATCTTCTAGGTACCACAATGGTGTCTCATTGGAAGGAAAGAGTGGCCGCTTGTCAACCAGGGCACAGGCAGGACAGAGAAGGCAGGCTGCCTTCCAGCTCTCTTTCCAGGAGGAATTTTAAGCACTTTCCAAAAATGCCATGCGAGGCAATGCCTTTGAAGACCAGGACCCCAGATGCTCTGAGCTTCAGCAAAACACTCAAGACTCTGGAGCCCTCTACCCCATTTTCCAGGCTCCCCCAAACATTCCATGTTTCCTTCGTATACCTGAGCCCCCACCCCAGAGCCATCACACACACTGTGCTCATCTCCCCTCACGCCCCAGCTCCCGCCCCCCAGACCCTGCAGGCTCAGATCCCTACGTGGCGCCTGCCGGCCGGTGCTCCCCTCCCCTCCTCGGGTGGTCCCTCAGACCTCCGCAGCTCTCTTCCCACGTCCGCTCCCAGGCGAACAAGGCCTACCGACTTACCTGGGGTGGGGCCAGGTCCAGATAAGGAGGGGTCTCCGTTGGCCGAGGCGGCTCTGCAAGGCGGGGCAGGTGCTGCCCCTGGACCCCGCCCCGCGGACCCGGCGGTAGGCGCGGCCCGGTCTCAGGCGGGCGGTGGACTCCGATGAGGTAGGGGCGCGGGGCGGGGAGGGGCGGCGAGAGAAGCTCACGGGGGCATCGCCCGTCACCGGGCCGGGCAGCTCCGCTCCGTCCGCCCGCGCTGCCGGCTCTGCAGCCGCCACGATTCTCAGCCGCCGCGGGGTGCAAAGCACAAGCCCGGGCTGGCGGGAGGTGAAGAGGGAGGCGGGGCCTTCTGGGGGCGGGGCAGGAGGCAGGAGGGGCCGTGAGGTGGGCGGAGCCAGGGGCTGGGTCTTTTATTGTGGGCGGGGCTTGGTGGAATCCGAAGAGCTTGGATTTGCCAGATTGGGGGTGACCTACGCTGATAAGGCCTTGGAGGGGGTGGGGTCTACAAGATGCCTCAAACTTCTCCACATCCCTAGGACCTTCCTGTCTCGTACCTTACCTCCGCTTCCCAAACTCTATTTGTTTTTTCTTAGTCTTCCTTCAGGGGGCCTCAGTGGCACCAGAGTACCCCTGTTTCACCCTGGACCAGATCGAGGAATGTCAGATGATGAAGGGGCAAATGACTTACAAACATCAAATCCAAGATATAGATGGAAAAACTGAAGCCCAGAAAGGAAAAGACTTGCCCAAGTGCCTGCTATGAGGAAAGAGGCTTTATGGTGTCTCTTCCAGTCAAGGGGTAAAGTCGTAGGGTTTCCTGCTTGGAGACCCAAGGTAACCTTTCTCCCCTCCCCTTTCTTCTTCCCCTAGAGCAGTGTGTTTCAACTTGAGATGGTTTTGCACCCCCCTCCACTTCGACGAACATTTGGCAATGTCTAGAGACATCTTTGGTTTCCACAGCTGGGGGGTGCTACTAGCATCTAGTGAGAAGAGATGAGGCATGCTGCTAAACATCCTGCAATGCACACAACAGCCCCATGCCCAAAACTTATCAGGCCGAAGTGTGCATGATGCCAAGGCTGAGAGGCCCTGCTCTAGGACCTGGTATTCACCTACATGAACTTCCAAGAGGGCTCCCTGAGTCCTGGGTTTCCTGGCAGCCAGGAACTTGAGGGTGCTGTGTAAATGTCTCATAGGGTGCCCCCATTTACCATTTTATGTATTTTTATAGAGAGGGCAAGAGAGGGAGAGAAACATCAATGTGTGGTTGCTCCTAGCACCCCCGCTACTGGGGACCTGGCCCATAATCCAGGCATGTGCCCTGACTGGGAATTGAACTGGGGACTTTTTGGTTTGCAGGCCCGCACTCAATCCATTGAGCACACCAGTCTGGGGCCCAGCTTGCCATTTTTAACCTTGCTCAGCCGGTCAATTCCACTTCTGGGCTCCAGTGTTCTTAATTTCACTCATTTACAGAGGGGACGATATTATTAGTATTTGCCTTCCTAATTGTTTGTGGGAGGCAGGCAAGACAAGTAGTATTCTCTGCTGAAGGCATGGATTAAAATGGGAATAAGAGTAGTGTGGGAAATGTAGAAGCTAAAGACCTTATGACACATGGACATGAACTAAAGAGGGGGAGTGTGGGTGGGAGGGGGTGTGGAGGGGAATGAAGGGGGGAAATGGGAGAACTGTAATGGCATAATCAATAAAATATCTTTAAAAATTTTTTAAAAAGGAAAAAATGTGAATGGGGAGTGGAAAGGTGTGGGGAAAGGGAAATGATTGGGATTAAACAACCCTCCTGAGATCGCTAGCTCTATCTTCTACATACTTCTCACTATCTCACCCCCTTCTAACCTGGTCTGTGAGAAAGGAAAACTGAGACCCAACAACGTGGAGAGCCTGAGGCTGGGTGCCACAGCTGGCCAGTGGTGATGCTGGGACTCACACCTCTACTCCCGTATTAACCAAACTTTTGTTATCATCTAATTCACATCAGGCCTAGAAATAGGCCTGTGTGGTAGAATGATTGCTCTGGAGCAGCAAGGAGGATTAGATGGGGGGCGGGGCGGGAATGGGGCCAGGGGCCAGAGAATAGCTGGGACAATGGTGAGGGTAAAGGATGTGGAGAGCTGGAGAGCAGAGCGTGTGTGGATGTGGGAGAGAAGGGAGGAACCGAGACTCCACTGTGCTTCTCCCAGGCATCCTATCACAGACACATGCAAACCGGGGGCTCCCATTGGAATCGTGGTCCCTCTGCACACCTGATGAAAACTGGACTTTCCCTCTGCAGAAATGTGCGTATGGACACTTCCCACTTAATGTCATGGGCTCCAAAGCTCCATAATGGCTTCCAGAATGTTGGGGGGTGGGTAGTGGTAGAGGTTGATTCTTAAGTGCATATAGAAGAATAAACATTCAGGAATTTTAAAAAAATTTAAATATTTATTTATTTATTTTTAGAGAGAGGGGAAGGGAAGGTGAAAGAATGGGAGAGAAACATCAATGTGTGGTTGCCTCTCATGTGTCCCCTACTGGGGATCCGGCCTGCAACCCAGGCATGTGCCCTGACTGGGAATCGAACTGGTGACCCTTTGCTTCACAGGCCCGTGCTCAATCCACTGAGCCACACCAGCCAGGGCTAAAAAATTTTTTTAAAAAAGAGTAATGGACAAGGATTCACCTTACCTGATAATAGGTATATTATAAAGTCAACATATTGAAAGCGGTATGGCATTGAAGCAGGCCGAGGGGAATCAGTGGGACACAGTGGAGAACAGAAATGGCCAGCGGCACACAGGAGTGCCGTGTGTGATGAAGACAGCACTTCAGGTAAGTGGAGGCGGGAGGCGATAGAGGCCTTTCGACAAATGCAGGAAATAACTGGCAAGTCATTTGGGGGAAATAAAATAAAGCCTTGTCCTTTTCCTACAGGGACATAAATTCCCCGTGGAGTGTATGCTTTAACACCGTAATGTACCAGAAGAAAACATACTCAATGTTTTAATAATCTTGGAAATAAAAGACTTTCTTCTAAGCATAATGAAACCTAGAAGCCAAAGGGAGAACATCAATAAATATGACTCTAAAAACATCCAGAGAGAAGAGTGATCACACTCAAGTTTGAAAGACAAATGACAAACCCAGAGAGGATAAACCCCAGCTGACGTCCATTCTTGTCCCCTCAGGCCCACCAATCCTTCTCCGAGACCAAGAAGGGGTCAAGCTGGAGGGACGATTGTGAGGACCGAGGCCGAGCACATCTCTGCGGCTTCTCCCCAAGCACCCCGGCCAGCGCCCACCTGTTCAGGGGCAAGGAAGTCCCGGAAATCCCCGCTAGGCCATCTGGCTCCGCAGCAGGTGCCTTCGCGCAGCCAGCGGAGCCAGAGTCCACCCCGAGGCTGCTCGCCACTTCCCTCGTGTGGCCATTCTGGGAACTGCAGTCTTCGGTTTCAACTCACGCAGCTTCCCCGTGTGAAGGCGGCATTTTTTTTTTCTTAAAATAAAAAACATCCGAATTTTTGAAGGAGCAAAAAATGTTCTAGACATTGTCCTAACCACTTAAGGTAGAGTATTTCATTTGATACTCAAAACGGCTCTCCTAGGCCAGTCCACTGTATTATCATTCCCATTTGACAAGGAAACGGGATTTGAAAAAAGCGACTTGTCCAATCTCTAAGTGGTGGCCTCAGGATTCAATGTCTCACTCCTGGTCCCATTCTAAATGTAAGAAAGCCAAGCCCTTGGGGGAATTCAAGCACATTTTTTTGTGGTTAATCTTGATCCAGGCCTTGTCCCAGGTGCGGGGGATTCCGAAGCCATTAGGAGACACAGGTAGAGAGAAACAATTGTGATGCAGTGAATGCTAGAGACCGCAGAGGACATGTTAACCCCAGGAAGGAGTAGGGGCAGTGGGGAGGAATCCCAGAGGTGTGCTTGAAGCTGTGTCACGTGGGGCTTGAGGGAGGAGTGAAGGAGCCTGCGGCTGTCACGAGCCTGGAAAGAGGAGAAGGGGTCCTTGGGCCAGAGTGGTGGTCTATGTGCCTTATGGCTGCAGTAAGTTGAAAATGAGGCTGGACAAGTACACCAGGACCAAGTGAGAATTTGGGTACAGAGGGTTTTGAGCATAAAGATTCTGAGAGCTTTTTCTTTCTTTTTTCTTTTTAAAAATATATTTTATTGATTATGCCATTACAGTTGTCCCATTTCCCCCCTTCATTCCCCTCCACCCTTCACACCCCCTCCTACCCACACTCCCCCCATTTAGTTCATGTCCATGTGTCATAAGTTCTTTAGCTTCTACATTTCCCACACTACTCTTGCCCTCTCCCTGTCTATTTTCTCCCCACCGTCTATGCTACTTATTCTTTCTACCTCCTCCCCTGCCTCCTCCCACTCCCCTGTTGCTAACCTTCCAGGTGATCTCCATTTCTGTGGGTCTGCTCCTGTTTTAGGTGTCCACTTAGTCTGCTATTGTTTTAGGTGTGGTTGTTAATAACTGTGAGTTTGC
>PVKM010039707.1:0-13674 GCA_004027735.1 Carollia perspicillata | reverse complement strand
GGCTGAGCATGGGCAGGAGCTTGGTCTGCCCTGCAGGTGCTGGACACGGGAGAGCAGCTGATGGTCCCCGTGGATGTCCTGGAAGTGGATAACGAGGGAGCCTTGTGGAAGTTTCTTCTCTCAGGAGCCATAGCTGGAGCAGTGTCTCGCACTGGCACGGCCCCTCTGGACCGTGCCAAGGTGTACATGCAGGTGGGGGCCACTGCACGGACGCCGTGGGGGCAGGGATGGGCAGAGTGGAGAGGATGGAGTTCAGGATGTGGGTGGGGGGTGCAACTAGAAGCAGGTAGGAGGGTGGGGTTGGGACATGGGCTGGAGTTAGGAGGCTGAATGGAGATGGAGTGGGGGTTGAATTGGGGGTGACAATGGAGCTGATGTGGATGGGGCATGGAGTTCAATCAGGGAAGGAGTTGCAAGAATGGTACCAAGGACAGGATTGGGGTTGGGGATCTGGGAATTAGGGGTGGGGGTCTTTGGGTGGCTTTCAAGACAAAGTAGGACTGAAAAGGAGAGGAAGATGGATGAGATGGTGGATGGTGTTGGGTTTGGGTTCTGCATGGGGCTAGAGAATTCTAGGACTAGCCAGGGAAAGAGTTGGAGAAGGAATTGGGATGAGAGGGGCTGTGTGGCTGGGGACAGGAGGGGCTTGAGTTCCAAGACGGGATGGGAATAAAGATAGGGTGGAGGACTTCTTACAGTGCTACGGGCCTCCCTACCCCCAGGTCTACTCCTCCAAGACGAACTTCATGAATCTGCTGGGGGGGCTGCGGAGCATGGTCCAAGAGGGGGGCTTCCGTTCCCTGTGGCGGGGCAACGGTATCAACATACTCAAGATCGCCCCTGAGTATGCCATCAAGTTCTCCGTCTTTGAGCAGGTGGAAGATGGTCTGCTTTCCCCAGTCCCACCCTCGAGTCCTCGCCTCTCCTATACCCCCCGCCCCCCCGCCAAAGCTCAGAGCACTATCCAAGACACACAACGTTCATCCGCCAAGTCCCAGAGCTCCCCCTCTGGATGCATTCCAGGCAGGAAGGTGGTCCCTTACTTGCTCTTGCTCCTCTCTCCTGTCCCAGTGTAAGAATTTCTTCTGTGGAGTGCATGGGTCCCCACCGTTTCAGGAACGTCTCCTTGCTGGCTCCCTGGCTGTGGCCACCTCCCAGACACTCATCAACCCCATGGAGGTAAGAGAATACCTGCCCCACAGAAGAGGAAACCAGATGAAAAGGAGCTGCCAGCTGCTACTGCTTCCTCCTCCACCTTCCCCCTCCTCTTTCCCTCCTTCTCCTTCGTGTACAACGTGTATCAGACTCTTATTCCAGGTGGCTGCCTGGTCGCCCCAGCACTATTTTAATGAATGGGTCCCATCTTTCTTCTCCAGCGATCAGAGATGCCACCTTTGTAATTTACAGAATTCCTATATATATATTTGAGTTTATTTCTGACCTTTATCCTCTGGTTGCTCTGCTGTCTGTTCATGCACCACTACCTTTTAGTGAATAGAGTTTATTTCACAGAGCAGTTTTAGGTTGGCAGAAAATTTGAGCAGAAAGTACAGAGAGTTCTTATATACTTCTCCCCACATATACAAAGTTTCCACTATTATTCACATCCTGTATTTGGGTTACATTTGTTACAATCTATGAGCCTGTACCGTTATGCTAGTTTTAACTAAAATCCATAGTCGACATTAGGGTTCACTCTTTGTGTTGTACATTCTATGGGCTTTGACAAATGACGAATGTATGATGTGTGTGCCCATCATTGCAGCATCATACAGAATAGACCCACTGCCCTAAAAAGCTCTTCCGCCTATTCATCCTACCCCCTTCCCCCCGAATCCCAGGCCAGCACTGGTTATTTTAGTGTCTACACAGTTCTGTCTTGAGGCTTGGTCTTATGTTTTATTATTCTCCATCCTTCTCTCCTTTGTCTCCAAACGTCATCTTCTGGCTTTTGTTTTTAATTGGTGTTCAATTCGTAAACAGGTTAGAGATTGCTGCCATTTTTATGTTGAATCTACATATCCAGGAATATATTCATTTGTTCAAGCCTTTTTTATGTTCTTTAATGGTCTTTTAAAAGTTTTCTTTGTATAATTCTTGTTCTCATCTGTTTAAGTTTCTTCCAAAGTGTATTTGTTTTCATTGGCTGCATAACAAATCACCACAGACTCAATTAGCTTAAAATGACAGATTTTTATCTCATTGTTTCTGTGGGTCACGTCTGGGCACTGACTAGCCAGGTCATCTGCACAGGGTTTCATCAGGTGGAAGTCAAGGTGTCAGCTGGGCTACCAACAAACCCATCTGAGGCTCCTCTCCCAAGCCTCCTGGTTACTGGCAGGATCAGCTGCTTATGGGTGTAGGACTGACATCCTCAGCTCCCAGAGGCCAACCACTGTTCCTGCCATGTGGTCCTTTCTACAATAGTTTGCTTCTTTAAGACAAACTGGAGGGTGTCTCTGATGCTTCCAGTCTTTCTACTTCTACCTCTGGCAACAGACCTCTTTTAAAGGGCCTGCCCTGTCAGGTCAGGTCCACCCAGGACAATTTCTCCTGATTCTTAAAGTCAACTGTTTAGGGACCTTTGTTACATCTATTACAAAATCCCATCAACTTTGTCATTATCACATAGCCTGATCATGGGAGTGACATCCCACTATGTTCCCAGGTCTAGCTTACATTCAAGGTAGGAGGGCCATTATAACAGAGCATGCATATCAGGGGGCAGGAGTCTTGGGAACCACCTTACGATTTTGCCTACCACACTTGGTGTTCTGCTGTTTGCACAATTACAGAATTGCCAGTATTTTGGAATTGGGGTATTTCATTAGAATTCTAACCTCTGACTCTTTTGGAAAATTAGCAGATCTGGCCACCTGAAGTGTGCACTCCCATGGCGCTACGTTTGGCTGGTGCTAAGTGAAAGTGAAAGGTGCCACAGACCTCACTTGGTTCAAGTCACTTCCCTTCTCTTCTTGGCCTCTGTCAGTACTTGAACTTCTGAGCCCCGTGTTGAGAGCACACACAGGCCAAGGGATGGGACAGGGAGCTCTGGGTTTGACACCCAGCTTTGTATATTCCTGAGAAGTTTCCTCATTTGTAGATGGGGACAATGGCCACTGCTGAAGGTCATTGAGAAGATTAAATCAAGCTGCCTCACTCCTCAACCTCCCTAGGTGCTAAAGACACGGCTAACCCTGCGTCGGACGGGTCAATACAAGGGGCTGCTGGACTGTGCCAGGCAGATTCTAGAGCAGGAGGGCACCCGCGCCCTTTACCGTGGCTACCTGCCCAACATGCTTGGCATCATCCCTTATGCCTGTACCGACCTGGCCGTCTATGAGGTGTGAATCCCTCAGAGTGGGTGGCAGGGATGAACCCAGCCCCTAGCAAGCTTTCTCCTGTCCCCCTTTTTCTTGCAGACACTCAGGTGCTTCTGGCTGAAGTCAGGCAGGGACATGGCAGACCCTAGTGGCCTGGTCAGTCTGTTGTCAGTGACATTGTCCACGACCTGTGGTCAGATGGCCAGTTACCCACTAACTTTGGTGCGCACCAGGATGCAGGCTCAAGGTCAGCCTGGCCCTAGTGGCCACCGTGTATGCTCCCCCAACCCCTCTACCAACCCTCTGAACTTCCTCATATTCTCAAACTCTCCACATCTGATCCTGGCCACCTTCGCTGACTCCTGAACCCACCAAGACATACACTTACCCCAAAACCTGATCCAAGCCCTCAAATTAATACTACAAACTACTAAAATGAACAGCCATCTTACAAATGATTCCCACAAACTCCCCCCAAATGCAACCCAGTCCCCCATACTGACCTCAAGAAACATAACCCCCTAATTACCTCCAAACTTCTCCAAATCAGACCCAGCCCTCAACTGGCTCCAAAAGTCAAAATGGTTCCTGAATTCACCGAATCTAACCCTTAGATGTCCCAAAATTCATAACCACTTCCTCCACTACCTAGGAAACTCCCCAAATGTGACTCTCTCAAATGAACTCTCAGCATCTAAACTATTCTCAAATATCCAAACTATTAGGTGGTCCTTAGCCAACCACCTTCACCTTGAAAATGTCCCCAAACTATTCCTTAGCCCACTTCCCAAAAATTCTAGATCTTGGAAATTCCCTTCCAAATAAGCTTGAATTTTTCTAAGATGTTCCCAAAAAGGAAACCTGAAAATTCCTGCCCAGATTGATCTCTTCATTTTCCCCAAACTGACCAATTTCCTCTAAAAGTCTTCCAAACTCCTTTCCAACTGATCCCCCAGGCTCCTTTCCCTGGCTTCACTCCTCAACATTCCAGCCCCTCCCCACCCCACCCCCAGCTCATCTCAGAGGCACTGAGCTCATTCTTATCCCTGCAGACACTGTGGAGGGTTCAAACCCCACCATGTGCGGAGTCTTCCAGCGGATCCTGGCCCAGCAGGGCTGGCCAGGGCTATACCGAGGTATGACCCCCACCTTACTGAAGGTGTTGCCGGCAGGTGGCATCAGCTATGTGGTGTATGAAGCCATGAAGAAGACTCTGGGTGTATCAGCAGTGAGCTAAGCAGCACACCCTGGGCAGAAATGGACAGGAGGATCTAGTGTCCTCTGGCCCCAAAGAGCCCTCCTGGCTCAGGCCCCAGGGAAGTCCTCGTTTTTTGTTTGTTTGGTTTTTTTTTCCAGAGAAAGCAGGCTGGGGGGTGGTGTGTCTGGGTCAGAAGATGCTCTCCAGGGTGCTGCCTGAAATTATTATGGACCCCATTTTGGCTCATAGTAGTCCGTTCTGGCTCCAGGGACAAATGGTGAACATGAAGTCAAACCAGGAATAAAGCGATGGTTTCTGCTATACATGTCTGGGATACCGGGGTCCAGGAGGGAAGCTGTGGACCTGTATACTTGGGTCGAAGAGAGGAGCTAAATATCTGTGCCCCATAGGTCCCCAAGGGGGATTGGGTATCTTAGACCCCTTAGTCCTGAATGGAAAGCCTGGATGATGCCTGGGTCCAGGTAAATAACTTGAGGACCTAGGATTGGAGCTTGAAGCTTGGATCCTGGGACCTTATTTGAAGCAGGTGTGGGGTGTGTGAATAGAGCATAGGATCCCTCAGGAACCAATGGCCCAAGACGCTTTAGTTCAGAAGGGGTGCTGGTTCCAAGTGTCCTGGAAGAGAAAAAGGGGTTCCAGATCCCTGGGTGGAGAAAGGAGAGGGATGTACCGGGGGATCCCTGGGTTTTCTCCTGTTCCCAGGCCACATGAACTCCAAAAGTCTCCAAGGCCTCAAGCAGGCCACGTGCCTGGCCTACACAGCCAGGCTCCAGGGGCGCTAACCCTGACGTCAGGCCCGAATTCCGGCAGCGGTCGCCACTTCCTACGTAACCCGCCACTCACTTTCCCTCCCGCTAATCCCCATTCGCCGTCTGGTGGCCGGCTCCGCCCCAATGCAGCTGCGCTTCCACAGGCTTCTACCAAAACTGGGCGCCTTTACTTCATTGCCATTTGTCGGGAGCGGTGTCAGTCACCTAACATCTACCCCCGTCGCTCAGTTATTGGCTTAGTGGTCAAGGCTAGAAAAGGATTCTGGTTAACATGGAAAGCCAGTCCGAACCCAAGTGCATCACCCACAACTCGTCAGGAATTGGCTTAAACTGACTGCCAATCTTTACAAGAACCGCCTTCCACGTGTATTCATTGGCCTGCATTCCAAAAGCCATTTGCTAGGCTCCTCCTCCCTGTCTGCTTGACTCTTCGGAGCGGTCAATCGGTTCTGAAGCCGCCCCGCAACTCTGGAACTCCCGCTTCATTGGGCCTCCCGCCTTCTCGGATCGCCTCGATTTGCCAACCTAGGGCTGGCAGCCCGCAGCTCATTGCCTCGGACATCTGTCAGTCACACGGTGCCTCCCGCCCACTGCCTCTCACGGTACTCCGATTGGTCCCTCGTCTACAAAGCCTGCGATTGGTGGCCCAGGAGCGGCGGCCGCTTTCCACTGGCCCGGCTGTGCTGTCCGTCACGGCGGCGGGAGGGGGCGTCCCTCTTTCCCCTCGTCGTCTTCCCTGCCGCTGGGTTCCCAGAGTGCTCCGCGGCTGTGTGGAGCGAGGCCTTGTTCCCGCGTTGAGCCGCCGCCGCTGCCGCCGCCGCCTCCTCCTTCTCAGCTTCAGCCTCCGCGCCAGGTCCGGCCCCGCCGCGCCATGTCGGACTACAGCACGGGAGGACCCCCGCCCGGGCCGCCGCCGACCGCCGGCGGGGGCGGAGGTTCTGGGGGCGCCGGGGGAGGCCCTCCACCGGGCCCGCCAGGCGCGGGGGACCGGGGCGGCGGGGGCCCGGGCGGGGGGCCTGCCGGGGCCTCTTCGCAGCCCCCCGGTGGGGGCGGCCCAGGAATTCGCAAGGACGCCTTCGCCGACGCTGTGCAGCGGGCCCGCCAGGTGAGGCCGCCGCGGGCCTGAGGGGCGGGCGGGGGAGGGGGCGGGGTCACGTGCGCGCGCGCGCGCGGGGTCGCGGGTGAGGGGTTGCCGGGGCCGCCGTGGGTTCACGTGGGGCAGTAGACTGGGGCCTGGGCCGCCCCAGGTGCCTCGAATGCGGTTGCCCCACGGGTGACTTCCTGCACGGGGAAGGGGTGTCCGGGGAATTCCCAGGAGCGGTCCCTGGGTGTGCAGGGGCTCCGGAGTGCAACCCCTCACTCTGGGGGACGCCCCGCCTTAATACACGCGCAGGCATGCTCCACTGTCCTGGAAGGAAAGGGTCCACTTTCCCGGGATGTGCCTTACTTTGCTCCCATCTCTCCATCAGTGCACAGAGCTCTGTTTGCCCCCAATCCAGCCCCATTTCAACCCGCTCCCCAGAAAGAATGGACTTTGAAGGAAACAAGTCCTTCCTCTTGAGTGTGGAAAGGGAATCCTTTATGCTGCCGAAGTAGCCAGGCACTTAAACGAAATGGGGAGGGTGGGCGTAGGTATGGGTTCTTTTTGATGCTACCAGCAGCTTGAAAGCGTGGTCTATATCTTTTTGGGGAAGAGGGGAGGGTCCCACCACAGTTTCTTGAGTCTTGATAACTGTATGGAGGTGTCACATGCTGATGGAACTGACCTCCCCAGAGCCTGAAGGGGAGGAGGTCCTTAGAATGAGATGACTTTGGCCCCTTTTCCGGAAGCAGACCCCAGTATGACCTGGGTAATTTCAATGCCTTCAGGGCAGGGCAGGGTGGGAGTCCCGTTAGGTTGAACATCCTCCTCCCATTTGTGATCTGCTGTCTCACCTGGAATGGAATAGTGTTCTTATGTGCACTTCATCTGCTTGCCCACCGAACTGTCTTGATTGACGAGCAGCGAGCAGCTATCGTTGGGGGAGTTGGTGCTATCTGTTGGGGTGTGATTAGGCCCCATCTGGGCAGACCAAGAGCTTTGGGTTCAAGTGTTAAAATGAAAGAGGTAGAAAGATAGATTCTTGGTTCTTGGTTTTTGTTTCTTTGGAAAATTTGTAATAATTCCACAAACTGACTCTGGTGTTAATAAGTTTGTTGGATTGGAGTTTATTTGAAGTTGATCTTCGTGTGGCTAAATTGTAACATGTGTTCCAAAAGGGTCTTTTGTTTTTCTCAAATGGAGGTTTCAGATGCTTTGAAGCAAAAACTTGCCTGAATTTGTTTCACAAATGCAAAGATTCTGAGGGTGAGGGAGATAATACCCCTCAGCATCCCAGAAGAACTAGGCTACAGTCACACTTTCTGGTCCTCTGCAGCCCTTGTGGAAATGACCTGCAGACCCTCTGGGGCACTGAGTTCTTCTGTTCCTTTTACTCCTAGGACAAGTTAGTGTGGGTTACAGTCTGGCCACAAACAATTTAGGCCCAAATCCAATTGAGAAAGGGAGTTTTGAAATTCCTGGATAACTCTTGAACTTTAAAGCCTTAGGTGAACATTCTTTTTAGACTATCTTAACCAACAGCTATTTCCTAAATTGGGGATGCTAACTCTCAAGGCAAACAGCAAGACCAGAAAACAGAAGTTTATCTGAGCCCCATGGAAGCTGGGTTTTGGTGCTAATTCTATTCTGTTTACAACTTCATCTCCAGATCGCAGCCAAAATTGGAGGCGACGCTGCTACAACAGTGAATAACAGCACTCCTGATTTTGGTTTTGGGGGCCAAAAGAGACAGTTGGAAGATGGAGGTAACTACCTGCTAGGAGGAAGGGCCAGGGGTAGAGAGTGAGGTGCCTTTGTTTGAATGTGGTTCAGAGTGGGGGGGGGGGAGCCTGCTGCCATTCGGTCTTTTAAAACCTCAGCAATCCCAGCTTTGTTCATTCTTTTTGTTGAGCCACCATCCTGAGGTATCAGGTGGCTGAGAGGAGAGCAGATTGACTGTGGCTAGGTCCAAGTTGTAAGTTCTCAAGATTGTTCCTCCCCTTCTGGTAGTCTGGGGAAATGCTGGTACCTTTATTGAGGCCCCTTGAAAGTAAAGTTTGGCTGGCCCTGAGGCATGCAGTATTACCTACAGTAGCCAAAATTATCAGTTTGGTGGCCCCTCACTTTGTGGGGGACCATCCAATTGATCTTTCAACCAGGACCCTGCTTCCCAAGGCAGGTCCAGTCCTGAGCTGGAAGGATTCGGAAATCATTGCTCCCACATTATAAAGGGCTTTTTCACTCTTGGTGGTGGCAGCAGGATTGATGAAGTCTGGCCTCATTTAGGAGTTGGTCTCTGCTACTGTCCTGTGTTGTCTCTGATGTTGGGGGGGGGTAGCAGAAGGAGGGATTATTTGCCAGGATGTGTGGCACCGGCATCAGATTTGAGGCAGCTGTGGGTGGGTGCTGCATCTGACATCCTCTCTCTTTCACAGACCAACCGGAGAGCAAGAAACTGGCTTCCCAAGGAGACTGTAAGTCCGTTGGGTGACACAGGCAGAGGGCAGCTTCAGGATCTTAGAACGTTGTTAGGAGTTGGGAGCTAGGAGCATTGAGCACCTGTCCTTTAAGCACCTCCAGGTGTTCGTGACCTGTGGGGTTCCCATAGCCCCCGGAAATTGTGGTAGAAATACCTGGTGCCTATGCTATTGTGAGGAGGGCCCACTGTGCACCAGTGCTCAGTAGGGCTTAGACTGTAACGGTGCTAGTTGCCACCGTTGAGGCAGGAGCACCTAGGGCCACTGGTGTTTGGAGTTCTAGAGAGAAGCCAGGCCAATCTTTCCTGTGGATTTTCTTTCTGCAGCCATCAGTTCTCAACTTGGACCTATCCATCCTCCTCCCAGGTAAGTTGTGATTTGGAGAATACGTCATTTTTTTGTCTGTCAGCTCTTTCTGGCGCTTCTTACTGACTGGGGGAGAAGAGCTCTGTCTGGGGTTCCCACCCATTTAGGGTTCTTCCACCAGAGAGCAAATGGAGAGATAAAGGGCACTGCCTTTGTCTGTGTACTTACCTGTCTTCAGGGCTGGAGGGAGAGGGTTGTTTCACTTTGTTGGTAATGACAAAAGGGTGGTCTCTGCGCCCTGGTGATTCCTTTGTTGAGGCAGGGACACTCCAAAAACACAGGCATCTTTCTTTCTAGAAAAGTCTGGTTTTCTTATGCGTCCTCTGCACGTGTTTGTTCCCTGAGAGCTGGTGGAGCCTGGGGTAGGGAGGTCTTTCCTTTTTGCTGCCCCCACCCCAAATGACTTTAGTGAACTTGACAGAATTCTTTGTGAAGGACCCTATTGTCACAGGGGTGGCGGGGGTTATAAAATTTAATGGAAACGATTTGCTAGGAAAATTAAATGAAAAAGGTAAAAATAATTTGTTTAAGTCAACACATGTAAAATATGACTTAATTACATTGCCGTGAAAGTGTCTAAGTGCTCAGTCTCTCCCTAAGTCAGAGAGAGCACTGGTCCAAGGGCCACACTGCCCAGAGCAAGCCTCTTGTAGCTCAGGTGGGGAAATGAGCCTCCAGAGATGGAGTGACCTGCTATAGGGCAAGAGAGCCCCGGCCTCATGCTGTTAGATTCCGTTTAGGCCTGTGGGGCTTTGATCCCATCATAGGAAGCAGGGTCAGAGGCCAGAAGCATTGGGGCAAGGCTCCTTTTCTCCAGGGAGACCCTCTGCTCCTTTCCTATTTGAGACCTTCATTGTCTCTCTTTGCAGGACTTCAATGACAGAAGAGTACAGGGTTCCAGATGGCATGGTGGGGCTAAGTGAGTGTGGGTCACTATGGTCTGGGGTGCCCATTATACCCACCCCACCCCCTGGGACAGTGTCCTGGGAGCCCATGCCAGCCCAGAAGCCTTTGGTCTGAAAGGGCCTCCCCTATTCTGCTACCTGTTCTTTCTAGGCAGAAAGAATGGTGGAGCTCTTGGAATGGCTCCTGCCCTCTTTGAATATTCATATGGCCTGAAACCCCTACCTCTTTGCGTACTCATTGCTGGCTCCTTCCTTCCATCAACTCTGTTTTTCTTCTTTTCCACCTAGTCATTGGCAGAGGAGGAGAACAGATTAACAAAATCCAACAGGATTCAGGCTGCAAAGTCCAGATCTCGCCAGGTATGAGTGAGCCATATTCATGCCAGAATGAATGCTGGGCTGGGGCTTGGCCCTCTGCACTTCAGTGATCTCACTTTTAACTTGACAGGCAGACATGGGATATGAAATGGGCTAGCATTTGTTTATTTTATTGTTCATTTTTTGAGTGCCTTCTGTGTACCAGGCTCAGTGCAGTATCTCCACTAAACAGCACCTTAAGATGTAGCTGTGACTTTTCTTTCATTTTATAGGTGGGGGGAGGGCTGAGGGAAGATCTAGAATTAAAAATAAGGACCCTTATTCCAGGTCTGCTTTGAACCATTATGTTAGGTTGCCACCTGAAATAAATACCTAATAAAAACCAGACAGGAATATGGAAAGCAGGAAGGTACATTAGAAAGAAAAGCTTTGAGGACAGACCTGGGTTTGAATTGCAGTTCTGCTTGCTCCTCTGTAGGAGTCTGCTTTTCGGGAGTTTCTGAGGCCTTGCTCTAGCAGAATGGAGACTGTTAACTAAAGGGTGCACACATGGTTGTTAGTGGTGGTGAGAATGGCCCAGGGTTTCGACCTTCCATAATCTGCCTCTCCTTCTATCTCTTATTCTCTAAAAGTTTTCATCTTATTTTCCAAAAGTTTTGCCTCCCATGTTGGACTTTAAGCTTCCTAACCTCGGCCTTGCATAGTGCAGCCTCCCAGGTCTTTGGGGAGGTAAATTGATTTCTCAAGCTGCTGAATGGTGGCAGAAGTGTTCATTGGTTGTTCTGGAAGTTTCCTCATCTCCAATAAAGTCCTTTCCAGGGTCTGCAGGCCTAGAAAGGCACTGACCCTATCTCCTCTTCTCTCCAGACAGTGGTGGCCTCCCTGAGCGCAGTGTGTCCTTGACAGGAGCCCCAGAATCTGTCCAGTAAGTGCTCACTGGGCCTCTCATTGTGATGGGAGTGGGCAGAAGTCCTCTTGATCCCTTTGAAAATTGTGGGTGACACACCATGTCCCTGCACCACAGTTCCAGGGACTATAATGCTCTTCTTCCTCATCATCTGTCAGACCCATATGTTGGAGACATCTTTGCTTTGAGTTGGGGGGGTCTCCAGACCAGTACTTTTTCGAGTGACAGCACCCCATTCCTTCCCTTCCCAGGAAAGCAAAGATGATGTTGGATGACATCGTCTCTCGTGGTCGTGGGGGCCCCCCAGGGCAGTTCCATGACAACGCCAACGGGGGCCAGAATGGCACGGTGCAGGAGATTATGATCCCTGCAGGGAAGGCTGGCCTGGTCATCGGCAAAGGCGGGGAGACCATTAAGCAGCTACAGGTGAGCGGGTGGAGCAGAGGACAGAAATTTCCTTCCATCCCAAGACAGTGTCCTTTCTGTGACTGATGTACACATACACACACACCAGCTGCTTTGCCAGCCTTTTACCATTCTTGATCATGGACCCTGCCCCAAGTACGCTAGTTTCCAGAAAGTTCTGCGCTGACAGCCAACGTTGGTTTTAAAGGAACGAGCTGGAGTAAAGATGATTTTAATTCAAGATGGTTCCCAGAACACAAATGTGGACAAGCCCCTTCGGATCATTGGGGATCCTTACAAAGTGCAGGTGAGCACACCTTGCAGGTGGTGGTTGTTTCTAGAGATGTAAGAGAGAAATCTGGTAGGCTGGCTGGAGATTTGGATGGAAAGGGAGAGGTTTCCCAGAGCACTGGTTTTGAAGTCGGCCCAGGGTTTGTGTTCTTGTGTTGAACTCTTTCTCCCGGTTGTTTATACGTGAGCAAGTAGCCTAAGTCTGATCCTTTGTGTTCTCATCTGGAAAATAAGAGGTGCTGGCCGTGCCTGCCTCTTAGGGTGGCAGGTAACAGAGCTCAGTACCTGTGTGTTGGTCCTTAGCTTAGGCCTGTGACCCCTTGGTTTGTGGGAGGCTGGGGTCGCAGTGGGGCAGCAGAGCTTGCCGTGTGCACCATGCTCTGTGTCTTTGCAGCAAGCCTGTGAGATGGTGATGGATATCCTCCGGGAGCGTGACCAGGGTGGCTTTGGGGACCGGAATGAGTATGGATCCCGGATTGGTGGAGGCATTGATGTGAGTGCAGGCCTCCTTGAGAAGATGGAGGGCTGTTTGTATGGGGGGTTCTTCATATCCAGTAGACAGCAAAGGCTGGCTCTTCCTCCCTCCCTCAGGTGCCAGTGCCTAGGCATTCTGTTGGTGTGGTCATTGGCCGGAGTGGAGAGATGATCAAGAAGATCCAGAATGACGCCGGTGTGCGGATTCAGTTTAAACAAGGTCAGGCCGAGTCATGTTCTCTTGAGATCACCCTGAGGGTCTGCTGCAGACAGCTTGGCACCATGGTTAGCATGCTGAGCCTCTTTGTGGTGCCTCGTTATTCCTAGATCTTTTCTCTCTCTTTTGTGGGACAGCCCTGTGAGACAGTTGGTGACGGGAAGACTTTCCGTGTTTTCCTCTCCTGTTGAATTTACGTCTTCTCTCTCTGCCACCAATAGCCCATCCTGACAGGGCAGCCTAGATAACTTGGGCACTCTGGGCTGGATCAGACCACTACCCCAACTCTGGGCGCCTACAGAGCTTGTGGGAGTCTCTGAGGGCAGGTCTGTGGGGAGGATGGACCTTTTGCTTTTCAGAGATTTGTTGTTTTCAGTTCTATAAATTGCATGCATTAGCTCTAGGGGTTCCAATTGCAGAAGGAAGCCTCAGCCGCCTTCCTGCCGAGCTGGTCGGCTTCCTTCTCTGGGGACATGGGGCCTGCCTGCCTCATTTCTCACTCCTGAGTACGTGGAGTGTGGCAAGTGGCCCTGAGTCTGAGTCGTCTCAGGAACCTAGCTTGGCACAGTGCTGTCCTGAGGAGGCAGTGGCTTGGAGTTGTGCTTCTCTTTTAAATCTGTGTCTCTGTTCTCTGGGTGCTGGCCTCAGATGATGGGACAGGTCCTGAGAAGATAGCTCACATAATGGGGCCCCCAGACCGGTGTGAGCACGCAGCTCGGATTATCAATGACCTCCTTCAGAGCCTTAGGGTAGGTGGCATGGGGTAGGTGAGAAGAGCTGGTGGGGGCAGAGGGGACAGGCCTGGCTTCCTGTATTCATTCTCCATCCTCCCTGTCTTGCAGAGCGGTCCCCCAGGCCCTCCAGGAGGTCCTGGCATGCCCCCAGGAGGCCGTGGCCGAGGAAGGGGCCAAGGCAACTGGG
>PVKM010039706.1:0-13672 GCA_004027735.1 Carollia perspicillata | reverse complement strand
TAAGGTGTTAGAGTATTTCCTGGTAATCGACACTAACTATAAAAAGCAAATAAGGATGCTTTTACTTCCCTAGCAGGTTTAATGGTCAGTTTTAAGCAGATGACTCCTGCAGACCTACACGGACAAGATTAGCCGGGTTTCAGGGCTCTCCTGAAATTGGGCGGAGGACTGGACTGGGAAAGAGCCCAGCGCTCTGCGGCTGAAGGCAACGTGAACATCATGTTACTTACAGCAGTGCAATATTGTAGCCATCTGCCATGCGCAGCTATTTAAGTCTACATTTAATTAGAGTTAAATAAAATTAAAGCATTAGTACCCTTACTAGCCACACTTCAGGTGTCCCTGACCACATGTGACGAACGGCTTCTGTGCGGAACAGCGGAGGCACAGAGCATGCGCAGACTTGCACTAGGCAGTGCTGATCTGGATGGCCACTGGAGAAGTGAGAATGGGAACCTCTCTCCGCACTGCCTCAGTGTGAATACACAGCGTGAGGGAAAAGTAGGCTAACTGTGGCTCATATAGAAAATAATGCAATCATTAGTAAACACTAATACAAGAATAAACTGTGGTTCATGGTCTTGCAACTGCAAACCTACTTTTGCCCCACCCTGTCTCTCAACCAACCTCCCTTTCCTGTCCTCTCTCTTTCCTGTTGTATTGGATGTAGTGTTTACGAGCAGTATTTAACTCCTTAGTTTAGTCCCCATTTGGAAAACGTAGAGAAGGGATTGTGACAAACTAGAGGTGGTCTGCATATCAGGCAGCGATCTGGGACAGGGAGGATGGTGCAAACAGGAGCTTGCCTCACTGTGGAAGCAGGAAGGCCAGAAACTTGCTCTCCCAAATGTCTTTTAACTGTGGGATAGGCTAGAAACTCAAGCTGAGCCCATTATATGTTCCTGTTTGGGACATTAATGTGAAGAGAATGATGTCCCAGAGCAGAGATAGTTCAGGAATCACCCGGGAGTGACAGCTGTGGAATCCAGTGACAAAGCGGTAGCAGTACAGGTGGCTGAGGAAGTGTCTGGTGGCAATGTCCAGGGGGCACAGAGACCGGAGCGGCAGCAGAGGCCATCAGAGAGCTGCCATTCGTGGCTGCTAATGACTTCTCCCTGTGCACCTGTCTTCCTTCCTGTGCCTTCTGTGAACACCTCCTTATCCAGCCTTTCCTGCCTAATTTAACCGCAGTCAATTTCTACTGTCCACAAACAAGAACTCCCACTGGAAGCAATACTCATGAAAGACTAAGTATCATTTTCCAAAAGACAAACATTTTAAGAATGATGTTTATCTTTCAAAAGCTTGGAAAAGGTGAAAGAAAACAAAACTCAGTACACAAAGTAGAAGACAAAAATCCAAAGGAAAACAAGGAAGCATAAAATCTCAAATGATAAAACAAGATGACAGAGGCCAAGCATACCAGTTAGGGCAATAAATTCAAATTATTTCAACTCCCCATTAAAAAATAAGATTTTTTAAATCCAGTCGTATGCTGTTTCAGCTTAAAGAAACACATTAAGTTGACAAATGTTTTTAAAGGATTAGCAAGGGCTTATCAGACAAACAACATTTTTAAAAGAGAGGACACGTGGCCCTTTTTATTTCAAACACAATTTAATATAAGGCAAAAAGGTTTCCATAGACAAAAAAAAGGGTCATTTTATACTCATAATAAGCAAAATCTACATAAAATTTGTAATAGCCATGAAACTTCATGTTCATATACAAGCATCAAATTATATAACATAAAAATAGAATTGCTGTGAGAGATTGTAAAACATCCCTTTCCTCATTTTATAGATCTACTGGGGGGAAAGCAAAGTGGAGAATAAGACCGGGAGACAGAACAAATGTGATAGGATGAGCACAGATGTGTCCATCCATTCCTCGTCAAATCCACTGAAATAACATGAAAAATGAACAAATTCACAACAGCGTTAATCGGTTGAGCAGAACTTTTGAGTAATCTTGGAAAATTAAACATCACTGATAACAGAGTGATGGAGAAAGGATGGAAAGTGAAACTTTAGCTCAAAACAAGAAAAAATAAAAATACTTCAAGTAGAGTCAAGGTCAACAGAGAGAAAAGAAAGGAAGACCTCGGGACAAACAAGAAGATGATTCGTTAAGGAACTACGTGAGGAGGTGCTCAGTGAGCAGCAGATGAAAATGGTTTCTGCTCTAAGATAAACCCCAAGAGCTTTCTCCACACTTATGTGAAAGATCGTCTTGAGGCCTCGCCTTAGCACTGTGATTAGCAATTGTGGCTATAAATTACAATCAGCTAGGGAACTTGAAAAAAAAATTTCAGTGCCCACATCGCTCTACAAAGCAAATACATCAAGATCTCTGGGGGGCAGGCAGTGGGGGTGGGGGCGGTAGGACAAGGATTTCGGTAGTTTCCAAAGCTCCCCTGGAGATCCCAATGTGCAAATGAAGCTGCGGACCACACGCTGAGTAACTGCTGGGGCAGAAAACAGGAGAGCAGACTCCAAAGTGACGCTAACTTGCCACATAGACAACAACGGAAGGAAAAAATGGCAAGGAAGCAGATGGCTCTGTCTTTCATGCCCAGATGAGAGCAGTGAGCACAGCTGTCTCACGTGGAAGGTCTTCCTGCCAGGACTTTGGGTAGATTCAGCAACTACTCCCCATCACCACCACTGTAACTCATAATCCCCGAGTGACAACGCCCAGGAGCATATGGCTGCACACAACCCACCTGTAAACACACCCCATCTTCCCGCAGAACACCTGAGTGCAGGCTTCTGTACCTAGAACCACTAACAGGCAAAAGGGAGAATTTCAAATAAAAATAGGAGCAACAAAACAAAAACCAATGAACATTTGAGGAAAATCAACATCCGTGAAAGAGAAGAGCCAAACTCAACAAATAGCCTAACACACAAAAAGGAAAAGTAAGTTTTCAAATAAAAACAGTTTATGTCCTCAGAAAAATAAGAAAAGGCTTCTATAAAAATATAATGAAGGGAAACCCTACAAATTAAAAATCATATTTAGAAGCTCAACAAACAGGAAAAAATAACAGAACAGAGATGACAATCAAACTGAACTAAAGAATTCTTCCATGAAGCATTACCAAAAATAAACACAACCAAAAACAGGTAGAAAATATGAGATAAGCCATAAGTTGCATGGAAATAGATGTACGAGTTCTATAATAACAGGGATGGAATAAAAAATAAATATAATACGCACACAGAATTTTGTGCATGCATGAGGCGAAATGCATTATGTTTACACACAGAGTGATATATATGCACATGTTGTATTATTATATTATGCATGTGTTATGTATCATATTCACACATACTCACAGAGAATGTGTACATATACACATTATTATGTGTGTTGGTGTAGATACGGGGTCCAGCATAAATAACGCCCTTATTTTACCACAAAATCTTTTATTAGAAAATCACCAGCATGTAATTCTGTAACACAACAATATTATACTCAAGCACACCACATGACATTTTAGGTGAAATGTTCAAATTAAAACTATAAATTATTGCACCCATATTATTACCCTACCAACCACACTCAAGCAGGCGTGACTTCTGCTGCAACCTGTACATACAGGAAAACCCCCGGGACCAAAAACAGACCCACAACTTTAGAATGAAATGTTTACTAAGTACCAAACAGAAAGAAATAACAAGACTCTGAGCTATAAAAAACGTTGCGCTGTTCAGAAAAAACTCAGGCTAGCCACGAAGGACTGAGAATCTTCTCAACAAGTCATCAGGAACAGGACCCGTGAAAAGACAGTGAAGCAGTGTCCTCGCGTTCTGAAGAAATAATGTTCTGTTAAGAGGTGACATCTCATAAACAGTAAACGTAAGTAAAGTGTACAGTATGTTAGAAGGTGATAAGTTCTAGGGAAGTAAGAAAATAGAGCAAAATAAGGGGGATTTGGAAACGCGAGGAGATGAGGGCTAAGGGCCAAGGGCAATGTCAGAAAGGCAGGTCAAGGAAGGACTCATGAGAAGGGAAGGGGTGGGCAGACACCTGAAGGACGTGTGAGAGGACTCACCCAGCAGGCACACAAGGCGGAGCATTTCGAAGAACAGAGTTTGAAAACCGAACACTAATAGAAAAATAAGAGGAGAAGAATATGGCAAGTTTGAAGATTTCAGGGCTGATCGAGACAGGGGCAGGCCCACAAGAGGGCAGCATTGCACACACAACAGGCTCGACTGGGTGCTGCCAGAAGGGCTTGCAGGAGAGGGGAGCCTCTCACAGCGGGAGACCTCCAGATTCAGGCGAGGGGGGCCACTTCCCGGAAGGGGACAGGGCAAGGGAAACCCGGAGAGAGGAACCCAAGAGAGGGCGTATGTGCTGAAGTGATGCCTCTCAGCAGCAGGCCGGGAGTCTCGGGGTCAGAGAGGCCAAAAGGGCAGCCGCAGCTCAGAGCCTCTTTAGCTTTGTAGATTGCCTTACCTAGGGCTAGCAGATGTTGGGTGCACTTTCGCAGGGTGCGCAAAGTAGTCAGGCTGTAAGTGCCTGAAAATATGCTGATCTGAGCTACGTTTAAAGCAATTGCATATGTAAGAAGTTGAGTTTAGTGCTGGCAGGCTTTCAGTTGACAGCCCAAGCTTGCTATGAAGAATCAAACGATATGCTGGCCCATATACAGGGGCCATCTTGGGCCCGTTTCTGTAACAAGAACAAATACTCCTTTCAAAATCTCACATTATGAAAATGAAGCATTATACTACCATAATCTAGACGCAAAGGAAATGTACCACACTCATACATGACCAAAATATATTATCACTGACTAGAAAAACTATACCTCAAAAGTAGCTCTTTTTTCTTTTTCTATCCCTAAATAATTTTATACATACACATATTTTAGCCTCTTTCACTGTACATTTTGACCCCAGCATTTGTTTATAAGCCTGTATATCCTCTCCTGGGTTATACAAGAGCAGCACTCATTTCTGGTTCCTCTTAGAACTCTAAGTATCCAGGACAAGTTTCTGACACATAATACGATGTGTGTTGATGTTTCTGAATGGTGAATACAGGAAGAAGAAGAAGAAAACTGCGGCACACCTCCAAGTCCACAAAACAATCAAAACTGATTCTATCACAAGCCATATTTCTTTTGAGGCTGCATATTTATTTCTTTAGTTTCATAGTTCTAAAATACCAAAACATTACATTTTTCCCTTATATCACATCTTATAATCAGTGAACAACCTATCAACTCAAAATGATTTTTTAAATATAATTCAAAGACTATCGAGGGATATCCATTAATTCTATCACAGTTATTTTTGTGGATGGCTGAATCCATAAATTAGAAAATGGAATTTAGTTTATCATTTAGAATGCCTTGGACTGCAATTTAAAGGGACCTCACTGGAAATGGCTTTCTTAGGGATTTATGATTCTACATAAGTAAAAACAGACATGGTTCCAAGCACCATGTCATTGCAGAACAACAGCCGATGGCAGGAAGAAGAGTAGGATTTCTCCATGGGTCTCTCTCTCTCTCTGAGAAAGATCTGTCTCCCAGAAGCCTCAAAGCCCTAGGTGCCCCCTATGTCCCATTGTCCAGACCTTGGTGCTAGTTCTATTTCAACTTAGTCACCAGCAAAAGGAAAGTGACTTCTCAGGTAAAAAAAGAAAAAAAGGGGGCAGAATTGGTGATTTGAGTCCCACTGAGATAGGATACGTATCCTCCATCCCCTCGCTCCCAAATTACAATAAAATCCTTGGACAGGATGCATAAAGCAAGCATCTTGGGACTCCGACAAGCAAATAATAACAGGTGTATTGGGGAGGGAAATGAAGCCTGAAGAACAACCCAGACGGCAGTGAATTTCCTGACTTTTTCCATTCCCTATCTCCCAGCTCAGTCTCGGGCAAGCCCGAACCAGGAATTGCACAGCAAGTGTGGAGCGAAAATCTTTAAGAGAACCCCTCGCTTTTCCTCTTCATCCCCTGTGGGATGAAGACTGTGGGGTCAGATGGAATCCTGATATTTTTTCCTCCTTTTGTTCTCCCTCCCCTGTACCGAGGCAAGCTGCAGTCGGAAGCTGTACTCTCAGGAGAGCCTGGCCAGGGCAGCCATGGCGTATGGAAGAAACCATTTCTTCTAACAGTTTTATAGCTTCAAATTTTACATTTAGATCTGTGATCCAGTTAACTTTGGTTTAAAGTCAAGGTTGAGGGGTTTTGTGTGTGTGTATGCGTGTGTGTGAACGACAAATTTTTCCAACACCATTTGTTGAAAAGACCATCTTCTTCTCCGTTGAATTATTTTTATACTTTTGCTAAAAATCAAATGGCCATATTGTGTAGGTCTATTCCTGGGGTGTCTAGTCTGTTCCATTGATCTGTGTGTCTACCCCTTCCCCAACGCCACATTGGCCTTGATTACTACTGCTGTACAGGGAGTGTTAAAATCTGGTCCTGACATTCCTCTAATTTTATTCTTCTTTTTCAAAATTGTTTTAGTTATTCTAGTTCTGTTGCCTTTGCATGTAAACTACAGAATCAGCTAGTCTGGTCCTATACTTCAGAATGTGTCCTTGGATCCACGTCTAGAAATAGGCAGGCTATTCGACACAGGTGTGACGCCAACCCAGAAGAGAAAGGAGGATGGGAGGTAATCTGAAAGGTGGGTGAGGTTCATGGCCAGTGTAGACATTGACCCTTGCCTTGGCTCCAGCCAGGATGGTCCCTAGCTTGGCTGACCTGTCTGGTTACTATTGCATTATCCTAACCCATTGCCAATTCGAGCTACCCCTTCCAAATAATACCCCACCTCAAGCCCTGTTATAAGGTTCTTTTGTGCCAGCCTCCAGCTAGAAGCGACATATCACCAGTTACTTTTTCCCTCAAGGAACCTAAAGTTTTCTCCTCTAGGCAACTGAATTTCCTAAGAGTAAAGCCCCTATGTTCAGGAGAGACAAAAGTATCCACATTCTTATTCTGAATATTCAGATCATATATTTAGCTTAACAAACATTTATTGAGCATCTGTTCTATGCCGAGAACTACTCTGCATTCTAAAGAATGAAGAAAAAAAAACAGATTTATCACATCTCCTATTCACCTTCTCTGTCATTTCTGCTGTCTACATGTGATCCATTTCCTCACTCCAAAAAGAGAGGAGAAAATGGAAGAAAGATTCATGGCAACGCAAGAGACAGCTTTGAAGATAGTTCTGAAATGAGGTTGCAATTTCTGTTAAAACAGGTGTCTAAATTATTGCTCCTTCATTGACCCTCTCTCGGTTCACCAATGGGTAATTGAAAGTTGACTGCTTTCCTTTGATGAGAAATTACTTGTGCTATTGATCTGACTAGACTTCATCTTCACTTTAGTGTAAAAATGATTTCAGATCCAGGGCTGAAGAGGAGAAAAATCTCTTGAATTATCTTTGGAGAATACAGGTTTTAAACAGAGCTGGTTATTATTTGTTCATTCATATTACTTGGCTTCAACAACTAATTATCAAACTACCTAGAAGAATGAGTTATATAGTTATTCCCCAGACACCGAAGCTATGGGAAATACAAAATGCTGCAGAAAAGGGTTGTTTTATTTGATTTTCTGCAAAGTCACATATGTTCAGGGTGTCTTGGTTGTTTTAAGCCTGGTTGTCTAAATGCCTTTCAAAGACCCATTTAACAATAATGAGTCATTTGTAACAGAGCTCTGAAGTGGAGAAGCTTGAAAGCAATGAGAACAGATGTCAAATTAAGGCGGCAGGTGACTCACAGTTCCTGACCTTCCCGCTCACAAGTTGCCTAAGAAGGTTAAAAAAAAAGCACTAAGCCACAAGAGCATTAGAAACTAGCATATGAAACAGTAATTTTCCAAACACCGAGAAAGAATTATGCACAGACTTCTAAGTGAGCAAAGTGACTGGCGAAACGGTCATTTGTACTATGGGCAAGCCAAACTACCATGAAGACTCATCACTAGGGCCATCACAAGGGAGTCTCAGCTGAGATTTTTAAACTATGGAATCAAAACAGTAGTTTTCTTTACCAGATGTCTGACCAATGGAAATAACTGAGAAGCGTACTCTGTGGCTTGCCTGTTCTGTGCCCCTAGAGACCCAGCAGGGACTGGTCTTACAGAACAAGTTAGGTATGCACATCAGGGTCCAGAGGGTTTTTTTGAGCAGGTTTTTTTCACCTGCTATTGGTGGATGGCCAACATTGTGATGCTCTAGATTCAAGAGCATCAGAGTAGTGACCTTATCCAGGGTCTGTGGACTTTGGAAAGGCCTAGATTTGGAGAGTGTAGCAGAAGATATATCACTTCTTACTGAGCCCTCAAGGGCATGCTCTTGAGACATAGACCAAGAGCAAAACCAGTGATGAGGAGACCTTGCAAGTTTGCTGGTCTGGAACCACAGAGAAATAGGAAGTTTGGAGCTGGGAAACATAAGGTCATGATAAATGCTAGACACTCAGTCTGCCATTCACCAGGGAGTTAAATCTGTATCCCTAGAAAACTCCCATCATTAACTGAAGATTAAAGATCAGACACACAGGGCTAATGCAGTTGGAAAGATTAATTGGGAAGTTATAAATATATGACATGGTCAATAAGAGGAAAGTCTCCTCAGAAAAGTCCTGATGCTTGTAGTTTCCCATCAGGAGCTCGGAGAGAGAAGGCAATTTGCATGGTGGTGAGTGAATCTATTTTTCAAAATATGGGAATTTTGTTATCACAATTAACCTACTGATGGGAGAGTTCTCCCTGTGGAGTTTAAAGGTGGTGGAACCCGAACAACTGGCATTGATTGACTCATATGCTGGCAAAGCTGAAATCATAAAATAGTTTCTTCTCGTTTAGTTGGCTGTTTTCTCTGCCTACCCCTGTCTCCAGACAATAGGAAATCTTGCGTATGGTATCTGACTGGTAACAGTATAAAGTTCAAGATCAGTAGTTCTCAGCTTTGTTGTTTTTGTGCCACATTTTCTGGATGTTATGACTTTTTGGCATTCAAAAACACTAACACTAAACAAGCCAGGAATAATTATAATACAAACACTGCTAAAGAATAATGCCTCACTCTTTGAAAGTATCTAGTTATTGCACTGTTCACGTGATCATGCTTCAGTCCTGTGTCACTTTTTAAAATCACCCTCTCTAAGCAATCACCCTCTGACAGCACTGTCAGCAGGCAAAGTCCTCACATGTTGCATTAAATGCCTAATTCTTTTTTGGCACCAATTTGACAAGGTGCTATGACTCGTGCCCCTGACTCCCCAGCTTCCGGTGTGGAGCCCTGCTCCACAGCCCGTTACAGGAGCTGCTTAGCTCAGCGATTGACTCAATGGACGGCATCCTTTCAAGGTGTACTGCAGGGGGCACGGGGTGGGTGGAGGTGCAAGAATGTATAGCAGGGATAAATGGTGATGGATTTAAATAAAATGAAATTTTAAAAAATAAATCACAAAAGAAGAAAGAAGAAGAGAGTCCTGTCTAGAACCAAATTTGCTGGCATCCTGAGCTCAGACTCCCAGCCTCCAGAACTCTGAGAATGAATGTCTGGTTTTTAACCCACCCCATTCTCGGTAATTGGTTGCAGCAGCCTCAGCAGACTAAGACGCTTGGCATCAGATCAACTGATACAGAGTTCGAATTGCCACTAACTGTCCGGATGACCTCCGGGTGTCATTTACTTTCTCTGAAAAATACAACAGCAGCACTTTAAGTGACCCTGAAGCAGATGCAGTGAATGGTGACCAGGGTCATGCTGTGAAGCAGATGACATCGGCCTCAGTGACTGACCTCTGCCAGGTTGGGCTGTGAGCCTCTCACGTAAAGGGTGGCTGCTCCTCCACTCTTTGCTACTTCGCCTGCGGTTCGGCTGAGCTACGGACAGGGAGCGATCAGAGAGGCGGACTGGCTGTTCTCCAGAATGTGGCCCAATGGGGCAGTCGTGGTTTCCCTCCGGTGAAGATATGGCATGCTTTGATTAAAAATAGAGCTGTGAATTGTAAAACTAATTTTAAACAGAATGTGCTAGAAAATAACGAGTCATACATGGAATAAAGTGCCCCGCAATATGATTATTAAAGCAATAAAATAGTTTTTGAGCAATGCAGCCCTTGGACCTGAAGAGGGCTGGAAGTCTATCCCCCAGACGCTCCGCTTTAGACATGGTTGTTCGCTTTGTTTGGTTTTGGTTGGGGAGCCTCTAAAATCTTTTTTGAAAGTTCAGTAATTTTCTGAGCAAATGAGCTTATGGGGGAGGGACATGGGTCAAGCTGAACTGGGCCAGCAGCTGGAAGACACAGACAGAGCTGAGATGCGGGGAACAGGGAGGCCCAGGGAGCTGAGGAGGGGCCACTCCACATCACCCCGAAGCGGGTGTCGGAGCAGGTCTGTTTCCCACATAAGTTTCCTCCCTCCATTGGTTCTGAAGGTGTGTCATTTGAAGCTTAGGACTGCCTGGCCCTCCTTAACCAGAAAATGATGTGTGCAGAAGGGAAGCTGCACCCTGGTCCCTTGAGGCACTTGACCGAGTAGGTCCATCCCAGATCAGGAAGTGTCCGGTCCCAGCCACCCCACCGAGGAGCACAGGCTCAGGCCCACCCCTACCTGCCCTATGCCAGCATATTCGGGGAAGGCAGCAGGTCTGGCCCTGGAGGGCAAGGCTCCTTTCACCTGCAGATTGCCAAGGATACCTGAGCGGAGCCACCCACTGGGCCGCCGGGGGACTGTGGTTTCAGCCATGGGCCTCTCTTTGAAACATTCAGACCACAGGTGGCAATCACAAGGCCCTTGGGCCAAATCCGGCCCTCCGCCTTGTTTTATCCAGCCCAGCACCCTGTTTCTACCCCGCGGCAGTGCCAAGTTCCTTGCCCCTAGTTAAGGAGTAGTTACATTTATACAGTCCTAAAATTACATTCGGCCCTTTGAAGGCAACCATGAGGCTGATACTGTCCCCGATGAAAATGAGTTTGACACTGCTGATTTAGACACAAGGGAAATGAGGCCCAAAATCTTGCGCCAGGGCCCACAAATCAGTGGGCCTGGTTTTAAGTGTGGCTTGTAGAAACGAGTCTAACGTCTCTGTGATTTCTTTATAGTGGCTCTGCAGTGTGGTGATAAGAGCTTGAGCTTCGTAAACCTGCACGTTCCACCTTAAATACACCTCTGGGGAACTGCCCGCTCCTCCCAATCACAGGACTCAAGGGCCAGGGTGACACGCCCCACTGCACGCTCTGGGAAGGAGTACTTCCAGGACCCATGCCTCTACCGAAGAGCAGCCTGGGAGAACTTCTTCACCCCTATCTTTCTCCAGCCAGTGACAGAGTATTTCCTATCTGCCGATCTATCTTCATATTTACGTCATGGGCTCACAGTTCCCTTTGACAAAGGAGCTCTTAAAAGCCCCATAAAAGATAACTTGCTGGGATTGCATGGTTATTTCCTCGATGGGGAAATGTATAAAAACTCACACTGTGACAACCAAACGATTGTTCCTGTGTTTTTATAGCCCGAGAAGCAGCTTTACACCAAATCATCCATTATCCGGGCTTCCAAATCGGGATGAGTAAGAGGGACCCTGCACTGGGAGGTGCTCTGTGACCTTGCGGCAGCTAGGGGATCTTTCTCCAGCTGCTGAACCTCTCCTGGCCTCAGCATCCTCAGCTATACCATGGAAATCACATTGCACTCTCTGTTTCCATCACAAGGCTAAAACAGGAGTTAAATAACATAATGGAAGTGAGAATGTATTTTTAGAAACTGATATAAAGCTACTGGACAATTATAGAAATTACGCAGAATTATTTATCACTACACATAACGGTGCAGTTCAAAACCCTTCCCTGGCAAGGGAAATGTTCGGTGTATGTATTGTCCAATAGAGAAGCCACCGGCCACAGGCGGCTATTGAACATTTGAAAGGTGGATAGTGCAAGTGAGCAACTGAGCTCTCAGTTTAATTTTACTGAATTTAAATTGAGGGACCCACATGCAGCCACTGTACGGGATAGTGCAGACACGAATGCAATGGATATCTGTTGCTTGGACCCGCTCAACATCTGCCTCTCTGGTGACGGGACAGTGTGTGTGTCCACTTGACACCTAAGCGACGCCCAGAGTTCTAGTTAAACATTATTTCCAAGCGCATCTGTGGGGGCAATTCTGGAAGACATTAGCATTTGAACGGGTGAATGGAGCAAAGCAGAGGGCCCTCACCAGTGTGGGTGGGCATCCTTTAATCCATCCAAGGCCCAAACAGATGAAAAAGGTAGGAGGAAGGGTAAGTTTGCATACTCTCTGCTTGAGCCAAGACTTGCAAGGTGCAAGGCTGTAGCCACTGTCAGTGCCTCAGCCCATATCCTCTGCCCCAGCTGAGTTTACCCGAAGACACCTTTCCACCTCTGTTTAGCTCCTGGGTCTCTCGTCTCAGCCAGAGAGCTTTCCCTGATGCCAAGAGAACTAGACCTGCTGCACTCCGTTATAACCAGAACTGTGAGACTAACACACTTGTAGGTAACCTTCACCCAGTGGGAGGCAGAAGTTCGTGCAGCAGTGCCCCAGCCTCCCAGGCAGGGGACACACAATTCCTCAAGGGCCCACAGTGGTAACCCCCTTATTAATATACCCACGTGGGGCTTTATCTTCTTTTTCTCACATCATCATTTCCTCACTGGTGTTTCCTGGGTTCATCTCTCATGTCAACTACCCGTACCCAAGTCCTGGTCTCAGGTCTCTAGGAGGAGTAAAGACAGAAGGTAAAACGTGGTAGTGTGTGTGTTCAGTTACACTGAAAGATCCATAGGCCCTAAGAAGTACCCAGACCCCCGTCACTGAGCAGAGAACGCACATTGTAACCTGAGAGGCAGCTGAACCCAGGACTGGGGAGGTTTCCTGAGTAACCCCACAGCAAATCTGCCTGATACCTGATTCAGCCATACTCTCAGCTGAAAGGGAAATTCTGGGCCAAAAAGAAGAATCTTAAATGCATGTTTGTAGCTAGCTGTCCATCTGGAGATGACGGACACCCCACCACGGCCTTCCACCCTCTCGTGCTCCGCACAGTCAAGGTCTTCTTGCCTCCTCTCCTGATTTCCTCCCGTTCGCTCTTCCTCTAGAAAAGCGGGGTCAGGGTGAATGCAAAGGCTGAGGATATCTCTTAAACTTCTCATGGCTGAAGATGACGCTGGTCCCTAAGTGGGTCAGTAGCTTGATCGTGATTCGTGCCTGAGGCGGAGTTCACATCAGCTCAGCAGAGAGAAGAACAACTAAATCATTCAGAGCACATCTGAGTGGAGTTTGCCAGAAATGACATAATCTGTGGGTGATGTCAAGCCCATATCCGTACCTGCAGTTGCTACTGCCTACAAAATGCAATTAACCCTGACCAATCATCATATCGCAGATCATAAATGCAAACTGCAATTAACATGCAAGAGAGGAGATGCTATTTCACTTGAAGCCTCGATGGAAAGTTGTTTTCACTTAGGGTTTATTCTTTTCCTTTTTGGACCCCTGCCACTTGGAATATATGAGAACACCAGTTTTGCTTTTTTCTTTTGTTTAGGGATTTTTAACATTTGGTTTTTTTCCCTCGCTTTTTTTTAACTTTCACCCAGTGCAAGTGGGGGTGAGGTAAGAAAGTAGAGAGTTAAAAGACTCAATGCACCAGAAA
>PVKM010039705.1:0-13672 GCA_004027735.1 Carollia perspicillata | reverse complement strand
CTCCTGCAAAATGCCTGTCCCTAGGTTATGATCTCCCCTTCATGCTTGGGCACATGAACATGGTTTACACTGCCTTTGCCTTTGGGGTGAGGTTCTGTTGGAAGAAAACGCTTTCTGAATGTGACCTCAGGCTGCTGCTGCAGCAGACTCCTGCTGCTAGTGAATAAGTAGCTCTCAGGCCACAGACACAGATGGAGGTGACTAGGGTAGGTACAGCAGAGTGCATGGGTAGGGGGTAACCTTCCCTCCCCACGGTAAAGATTGGAGGATTATGACAGAAATGGTAGGGTGAGAATAACACAGCTCCAAACTCAGTTGGTTCCTTTCTACTGGCTACAGGGCAACCAGCTCCCACTGTTCTGGGGTGGACTGCTCCTCTCACCTCCCAATTGAGGTCTGACCGCTCTATAGCCAAAGTACAGCCCTAGACAAATGTTTAAAAGAAGATGCTCTGACACACAGGAGGTACAAGTAATGGCTGTATTCATACACATAAGCTTACCTGCATTGTCATATTATAGCTGCACAACTCCCCAGTTTTTTCTATTTAATTTGACTTCATTCCTCCTTTCTCAGCCTTTCTGTTTGTACAAGCCATTTGGAGGAAAATCAAGTGTGAGCACCTCTGTGCAGAATCTCTGTATGTTATGTAACACACACAGGGAGTCCTGAAGTTACCATTTTGCTCCAAATCAGTCAGCAAGAGGGTTTCTGACTGCAGTAGGGTGAGGTGGGGATGTCAGGGTAATGCAAATGGAGGTGCAGGCCTCATTCCCAAAGGGGGAGGGCTTTTATTTTCCTCCTTGACGTCCCAGTTCAAGACCCAGGAACAAAGGGCATAGGTAACTGATCCATCTTCGGGTCTCTTTCCCTCCACTTCTAACCACTCACTGGTAGGCCCTCTGCTTCGATAAACAGGGGAAAGCTTGGGGGATCGGGGATATATGTGAACAGTGCTGACCTCTGACGGCCCCTCCTTGCCGGAAGGCGGAAAGCCCACGTTAGCTGCAGGCTTTTCAGAATCTTTTAGTGCCACCACTTCCATTTCCCAGACGTCGCTGGACTCAAGGCTACTTGCTTAGCATCCTTTTTGTTAAAAATATCCAGTACAACTAACTATTAAATAGTTCTCGGGAGAGTTAATGACATTTCTCTGGTTTGAAACATTTTTAAAACCCTTTTTGGAAGAAATATTCGAAGAGTACAAAGCCTGATCAATAGGATTACCAAAGCAAGTGTAAAAGATGTCTCTTCTAAAAATGTGAATTACATATAGTTTGTAGGTGTTGTTTTATTAACTGATGGGTTTCTCCTTACACATTCTCAAGACCAAGGCAGTAAGACATTTCTTTCCATTTTGGTAGTTTTTGGGGTGATACTATCTATACTTTCTGATTAGACCTTTTTATTTTTAAACTCCACTGGAGGGTTTTCAACCTTGGAAATGTAAAGAAAAAAATAGACTTTCCCTTTAAGACTCTTACAGGGTGGGTCAGAGTGGAACAAACCTGCCTGGCCCCCACTCACATCTTGAAGAAGCCTTGTTTGAACGAGGGTAGAGTGACAGTGGCAGGTTTGGCACCTCTAATGCTGGCACATGGTGAGCTTTTCGAAATGAGTATCTACTGTACTTCACTGTGCAATGTTCCAGCTGACTAAATGGGCTGCCTTCTGCAGAGAGGCAGTCCTAGAGGACAGAACTAATGTGTGATCTCCCAGGAAGCTTTTCATCAGAACATCCCTTGTCCTTTTGTTTTTGTATTAAAAAGACGTTTTTGCTTTCCTCTCAGTTCCTCCACATTATTTTATAGCTACAACAAAGAAACATGGACAATGGTTATCTTTTTTTTTTTTTTTTGTCATTTGTAAACTCGTCTCATATTGGGAACTCACAAAGCCCCAGACATACCTCAGGTATGTCTTGTGCTTTTGATGTTTTTTCCTGACTCAGTGGTTTACCTAGAGATTCACAGTTGATTTTGCCTTTTCCTAGACAAATCTCTCCCCGAAAAAATGCTCCTCTCCTAACTTTCAGGGTAAGGGGATTCACTTGGAAAAAGCTTCCTGAATTAAAGAAGACGAGACTCAGGTTCTCCAGGTAAGTGATACCAGCTTATATGGGTGATTGGGAAGCCAAGAGCTGGTATCTTATCCCCTTTGGTATAACTCATCTCAGGAAGGAGGGCGGCAAGAGCATTACTACAGACATTTCTAAAGCTGTGGCAACTGAGTTTTACAGATAAAATTGTGATGTGGTTCCAAACAGTTCAAGTTATTTAAGTTTGAGTGTTTTTTTTTACATGCACACACAGCATGCCAACCAAGGGCATATTACCAGCGCATTTCCACTGGCCAGCTCTCGTGATAATAAATAGCCACAACGAAAAAACTTATTTTCTGAAGAATAAGAAAGGGGGGGAAGCACCCCTCCATATCTTGTAAGTGGTTATTTGATACTACTCAACATTGCTGCAGACAGGAATTGGCCAGACACCCCTGCTCCCTTTTCTAGGAACTGGTGAACTAACCACTCTCCTTCTCCTCCCTCAAGACCTATCTATTTTTAAAAGCTAAAATTTCTCTTCTCAAAGGGAGGAAAAGAAAGGAATGAATTTCATTAATGAATTAAGTGCATGGGAAGTGGCGCTTCTAGGGCAATTTGTAAATAAATGTCTTCCTGTTTATTATAAAAATGAGCTCGGATGCCTCTGGAACACTTAATACAGCAAATAGTTCAACGTGTGGTTTGATTTCCACTGTTTGTTTGTTTGTTTGTTTATCGGTACTCACTGGAAATTGTGTTAGACGGAGTCAGTTGGGGCTGGGGAGGTGGTCGTCGTCCTCCGACACCCTGGCTGACCTGGGAGGAGTCGCTTTCCAAGTTCTCACATTTGCCAAAGTAGGAGCGGAGCGGGGAAGCTCCCTGGCAATGTTATTGGAGTCGGTCTGGGGAGTTTCAGTTTTGCCCCTGAACTTTTCTAAAGGTGACCGTGGCCTCCTTTTGCAGCTTCAGAAACAAAGCCGGCGTGACATCCTGTTAGGGCGTGAACAGGGCACCAACCCGTCTCCTGCGCTAGCCCACCGCCAGCTCAGCAACCCCGCACAGGACCGGGCCGCAGTGCCTGGGCAGGGACGGGGTGCAGGAGGGGACCGTGAAGCGGCCAGGCACTGGCGGCCAGCCCAGCGTTCGGGCAGTGCTGAAAGTTCCCACTTGTGGGAAGCAGGGGTTCGCGGCCCGGGCTCCTCCGAGTCCCCCAGATCTCCGCCCAGAGTGCGGGGCGCAGGGCCCGAGGCAGAAACTTCAGAAAGCGCTGGCCAGGTTCAGAGACCTCCCTCCACTCATTCCCAAACAATGCGACCCATCCGCCTGTGAGGCCAGTCCTCACTGACCCCTGCCCTCCCCCGCCCCAGACGGACTACAGCAGAGGGCTAGACCCTTATTCCGAGCCAATGCACCCCCTTCTCTGGGCAGCGCCCTCGGGAAAAGACCCCAAGTGCACTCATTACGGCAATCCCAGTTCCCGGTCTCTAGGCTGGGCCACAGACTTGAAGATTCCGTGGGTCCAGCTCAGTCTTACTTTTCCTCCAGGGCGCCAGGGTTGAGGCAGCGGCGAGGTGGGTCTCAGAGATAGCCGGGCCCCTCTGAACTCCAGGGTCCCAGGAGGGGAGGCAGCAACCGAGTTCCTGGGGAGAGAAGGCGGGGGACCCCAGCACAGAAAACCAGAGAATGTCGAGCACTGGTCTACCGGCATTTCTGCCTTTAGTTTCCCACCTGCGTTCAGAGAGTAAGCACCAGGAGCTCTGGAGCCCGAGCCCACCCAGCTCAGCCACTCCTCCAACCTTCCAAGACAACTTTCACAGCTTCCTATTTGTTTTCTCCTCGTTTTTTTTTAAGAAAGTATTTCTCCAGCCACCGGCCTCGTGGATTACTCTGCCAACTGCCCTTTAGTCTCTAGGGCTTTAAAGGCTTGAGTGTTTACAGAATTATAATAATAATAATTATTATTATTAGGCTGGGGGAGGAGAGCAAGATCAGAGGATAGTGGACTGAGGGGGAGAGTCGAAATGTCGGTGAAAAGGAATATTTCGACCTCTGTTTTAAAAAGTTTGGTTGGACAGTTATCAGTAACCCCGATGGACAACTTCATTAAAAAAATTTACTACTGCTTCTGAAGAGCCGTTTTTACATCGCTTTTAGGAAGATAGATGAACAAAATATCGCGTTTCAAGCTATTTTGATCTGTAATTAAATGGCAGGCTCGGTTTGTATTCTCCTACGGCTTTTACAGAAGTTGCAGTGATCCAAAGTCGGGTTGCTGTGTCAGAGTGGCATTTTTATTAATGAGAATACAAAAAGCTTGCATATTCTTAGCCCTGCTAGAATTTAGTTGCTAAGCAACCGCTGTATGGTAATTCATCCGCGAAATTTAAATCTTTGAGAAAGGATCCTGCATTTTGCTGAATGGTCGCCACGAGGAAAACAACTTGTGGGACTGGCCAGCTGTTACACCAGGGTAGGGATGCCACCCCACCGCGCCCGCCACCATCCCACCTGGCTGCCTGGCTCTGCCCGGTGCCCCAGGAAGACGGCCACTGCCTTAGGTCCCCAGCACCACCCTCGTCCGCTCCTCTGTGATCCCCCATCTGCACTTGAGGCAGGCCCTGCACCTGAGCAAGCCCTCTGCATCCCTAGGGCTTCAGAGACGACACCGCGACTTCCCACCGCCTCCCCCCTCCACTGCACCCACAGAAACGCATACACATGCACGCGCGCACACACACTGGTGCACACATCGTGCCACCACGTGAAGGCCAGTTGCCCAGACCCCTCTGAGGTCACTTCCAGAGCGGGCTCATAAAGAACTCAGCCCACAGCCCTCCCGAAGACCAGGCTGCAGCTCCGGCTGGCCGGCAGTGACATCATAGGCTCCTGTTCACCACGCTCGCGCCCACATTTTAGGATATGGAACAAACACGGATGTGAAATCAAGAATGAAAGAGAGTAATCTAATTAATAGGCCATGAGCCAGGCTAACAAAATCAAAGAATCCGATTACACAAGTACCCCTCTTGCTATCTCCGCTGCCCCCACCCCCATCTCTCTCTTCCAGCCTCTGCATGATTTCCTTTCCTAGACTGGAAAGTTCAGGAGGCAACCCCAGAGGTCTCTGATTTCCTTACTGAAATCAAGATCAAGCCCACGGTGGGGCTTCGCAGCCAGGAGGTCACATGGGAGACCTTCAGGGAAGAAATTGAGATGACCAAGAGACCTTCAAAACTTGGAGATCTGAAGAGGTGGCCTCCACACTTTTTACATGTATCACTCTCAACAACAACAACAACAACAACAACAACAACACTAACACCTGTGCTGATTGCTTGCTTGTGCAGTCAGTAACAGACTGGGAGAAAGAGGCTCTTCACTCACAGTAATTTTAAGAAGACATTTAAAAAGAAATAAGATAACACAACTCTTTTTTCTATGTTACCTTGCTTCTGGGTCACAGATAACCTCAAAGTCTTAACACTCTTTCGACACCACTCCCCAGCATAGATGTCTGAGTACAGCCAGGTATTAGGCTTTATCACTGATACATAGCATCTGTTCTAATCTGCCTAGTCAGCCACATGCATTTCATGAAAGAATTCTTTAATTTCTATCCTTCTGCCTTGAAAAAAAACAGGTCCACCTCCTAAATAATTAATTTCAAGTCTGCATCCAGTGCCAATACTTGTTGCATCCATTTTAGAATTTGATTAATTACCCTGGAACTTGGGCAAACTAAACTCCATGTGGAGAGGCTGTTTCTTCTTTCAATTTAGTTCTGAAAGCTACATGTTATTGATGGATCTTACTCTATTTACATACAAATTGGTGCAAATATGCCCATCTCTTAAAATGCATTTTGTATAAATATATAAAAGTGTCATTTTAAATTTAGCTTGAGAGGTTGATCATTTATTACAAAAATAAATGAATAAATACAATGATATATTGTTGCTTCCAACAGGATAAATACTTTACAAATATATAATTTAAAAACAAATTTAATTGTTAAAATTATTTAAAATATTACACTTATTAATAAACTATCAATAGTATATACTGCATTTAATATTAGAACCAATTCTCTGAATGTCGAAAACCATTCATACAAAACATTAGGAGCATGATAATGAGTAACTACTGGAGGCTACAGGGAAGCAGAGGGACTCTCTAAGATCAAAAATGAACAGTTCTGTTTTGGAACAAAGAAGTAGTCCTTAGCTCAGTACTTTAAAAAGGCAGAGCAACGACAGCAAAGTGACTATTTTAAATACACCTTGAATGATTTATTGCCCAGACTTTCAGGAGAAGATGGTTGGGTGAATGGGGTGACTGAGGCTTGGACAACACATCAGGAGCCACAGGAGACTGCAAAGTATAAATGGGCCTGGTTTGGGATTAGCCAGATTGATGGAACAGAACTTTGTCACTTTCCCTTGGGTTGGAAGTGGAGGAGGGGGTGCATTGAAATGGAGGAAACAAATGGGCACTTTACGAAGCACAAGACACTTGCTCTGCAAAGGAACACAATGACCAAATTCATTAAAGAGATCTGGTGATATATAACAATATTTTCATTATTTATGTTAGTAACAATATAAGCCTTAACACAAAACCTCTGAGTTCTATCTACTCTCTTTTGTTTTTCAACCATAAATTTCATTTTGTAAATACATTCAAAGGGTTGATTTTCAAAATACAGAGTGCCAGCATTAGCTCACTTAAAAAAAAAAGATGTAAAATAATGAAATAAAATGCGTTTGCTTTCCCAGCTTCTCCAGTTAAAAGTTTCTGTTACCCCTAAATCAGGGATTCTTCCAAAGTAATCAGCAAAGGTTGATTTTTAATAGAAAACAGTGTGAAATCTAATGGCAGTTCTTTTGTTGTCAGACAAATAAAGTAAGCAAATGGCTCCTAAAATTTTAAATAGACCCACTGTCTAATCAACCACTACCAATGCTGTAGGGAAAACAGGATTTTGTCTCACGTGCCAGTAGTATCCAACGTATGAAAACAACCACACCCAATCCTCAGCTTTCCAAGAAGCCTTCTTTGCTTGCCCCTGTACACCCTCTCTCAAGGATGATGAAGTTTGCCCCTGACTCCCAACTCCAGGTTGTGGATTTAGTGGGCAGAGAGATTACAATAGCAAGAGAAATAAGGAAACAGGAAAGCCAAGGAAAGTAAATTGTGGTTTCTTGTTTTCATTTTTCCCCTTTTCTGTTTAATAAATATGGCCTTTTTCAGATTTCACAAATCAAAATGATTGTGATTTTTAGTACGATTTGGTGTTTAAAATAATGCAACCCAACACATGGCCATCTGGCTGGGCTTGATTTATGAAAGTGACAAAGGGTCTGCCTGGAAGAAATAACTGTTCCTTGTTGCTCTCACAGTTTTCCGGGTTTTTTAACCCCTGCACTGATATCTTAGGGAGAGGAAGTAAGGATGAGAGAAGAAGGCAAAAGTGAGTGACAGCTAAATGAGGAAAATTGTTCTACAAAAATCACAGCTTTATCACCCCAAAATACTTTTTAAAAGTCCAATATGAAAGGACTTAGCTAAGCAGAACCTTTTCCATCTTTAGTACTCACAACCTGAGATATCGCACTTTCGTCCCCACCATTGTAAATATTGATACATTAATGTGATAAATGTGACCACTCTACAGGGTGTATCAAAGGAGTGATTCAAAAAGCTCCCTCCACCCCCAACCACCAAGGCCAGTAAAGAAGACATAGAAACACACTGGGAAAAGACCAAAACACCGAAATGTGGAATCTTATGTCTGAGCTGGTATTCACACTGAGGGTAATGCAGTGTGGACCACATTCAGGATTTTAGAACTATATTCTTTCATTACAGGAAAAACAAACAAAACAAAACAAAACCCAAAATGGCTTAATAACTTAAACTTAATTACATCGTTATCAATGGAAAGTAATTGATATAAAATGTTATAGACTCGTGACCTAGTCTTCACAACCATTAGTCTTTAGAAAAAGAGGAAAGAGATATAGCAATATGGGGGGGAGGAGAGGGGAAAGAAGCTAAACTTTAGGAAGGGGGCTCTGTATTAACCATTAATAATCAGTTGGCACATTTTTACCGGTGATGACATAGTCCAATCTAATAAAGATGAAAAGGACCCAAGTATCTCCAAGGAAAGGACAAAAACCCTAAAAACATCCACCGGAATTAAGGGAAAGAAAAATATTGTGAAATTTATAGCTTATCGAGGAGTGACTACTAAGTTAAAATTAAAGTACCAGCAGTTTCTGCCATGTTTGCCCTTTAGATTCCCAAATCTACCTTAGGTACAGTAAGCTCTCCTTTACTTCCTCAGTGCTATCACTTAAGGATATGCATTAGTAAAAAAATATTTTCTAAAGAACTATTTTATTCCCACACAGTGTTTATGCATCAGACACAGGCTATTTCATTCTAACAAATTTATTTTCTCGATCAGGTCTTACGGAATCACTACTCAAATTAAATTACAATCAAATGATCACATCAAAAGATACCCTTATTACCTAACAACTGTCCATATTTTCATTTCATTTTGATTTGTGCTCGTCTGAAAAAAACACGTAATACAAGATCTGGGGAAAAATAAATTACCGTTTTGCAGCAGTTCATAAGTATTCTGAATAAAATATTAAAAGAAGTCATTTAATGAAAATATAAAGCAAATATTTTTAGATCAACAACGGATCTAACGATTCTATATTGCCGTCTTTTGAAAAGTCTGTTTATTAAAACCTACCAAAAACACTGCTTGGAAATGGCAGTATTATATAATCACATCCACAGCACCCATTCAATCAAAGTTGGCAACGGATTGAGGAGTGAAGTCCAAGAAGGGCAGCGGCTGGTGCTCAGTCTTTCCAAATCCCTTTATCTGAGTCAGTCCAGAAATACAAAATAAAAATATTAATAAAAAAAATATTAGTGGTGGAATCTTTAGGCGTCGTCCACCCGAGTGGCAGCCGCTGCAGTCGGGGCTGTTGGCCAGGCCTCGCTGCACTCCCAGTCTGCCCGCCTGCACCCCCGCTCTGCCGGGCTCTCCTACTCCTTGACGGATGAGCAGACGTCCCCTTCGCCCTCGCTTATCCCTCTGCTCTTTCGCGATGCTTTTATTTCTGAGGTTATGTGGATGAAGCGTATTCTTTTTCTTTTGGCATTACTCTTCAGTTTGTTAATTTCAGAAGCTGTGAACATTATTTTTGCTGGAGACTGTTCTTTTTTCTCCTTTCCATGTCATAGTCAGTTTAGTTGTCCCCAAATGACTTTACTATGGCCAAGAAGAACCGGGTCCGGAGCAGAGTCATCCCTGATTAACCCCGGTGCCTCTGCTTTCTTTCAGATCGCTCCCAGGAAACAAGGTACCGGTGGGTCACTTTAGGCAGCCCTTTGGAGGGAGGGGGTTGGGAGAGGCGGGTACTTTATTTATTTATTTTTTATGAGGAGAGGAAAAGGCAGGTGCTAGGTCCTGTCCACCGTCGCCGTGTGGGACTTCTCAGCGTGCGCAAAACTCCACGAGTGCAGTTTTGGTGCGCTGGCATTTTCTCCGGTCTTTGAAAACAAAATCAAGAACAAAAAACGAAACACCACCACAGTATAAGTGAGACCTCACAATCGCCCTTCTTCTCTCTTCTGGTTTTGTTTGTTGTGTATATATGTAAAACCGTCTGGGTATTTATTATGCTTTTTTGTTTGTTTTCCCCCGCCTTCCTTGGGCTTCAAAAAACATCTCTTCGGTCTGTCTCTCCTTTTTCCCAAAGGGTGGGCAAGCTTGTCTTTGGGTACGGGGGAGGAGGGCGGACCCGCCCGGCCCAGGGCAGTCTGGGTTCGGTGCGGGGTAGGTGCGGCGTTGGCGGTGGCAGCGACTGCGCAGGCGGCGGCTGCGTCGCTGGCCCTCACTGCACGCTGGTCTGCAGTCCATGGTGTGGCGGCGGCGTGTCGGCGCTCACAGTGCCCACTTGCGAGTAGACGTCGTCGGGCGTCTGCTGTTGGATCCCGGGCGGCGTCATGCGCTTCTCCTTTTGGCGTCGGTTGCAGAACCAAACACGCACGACCTCCTTCTCCAGCTGCAGGCTGTCAGCCAGGTTGGTGATCTCCTGTGCCGAGGGCTTGGGGCACTTGAGGAAGTGGCTCTCGAGCGCGCCCTTGACGCTCACCTCGATGGAGGTCCGCTTCTTGCGCTTGCGGCCCTGCGCTGCGATCTTGTCGATGCTGGTGGGGCTGCCGGTGCTCGAGTCCGCCTCCTCCAGCCACTTGTTCAGCAGCGGCTTGAGCTTGCACATGTTCTTAAAACTTAGCTGCAGGGCCTCGAAGCGGCAGATAGTGGTCTGCGAGAACACGTTGCCGTAGAGCGTGCCCAGAGCCAACCCTACGTCGGCCTGTGTGAAGCCCAGCTTGATGCGCCGCTGCTTGAACTGCTTGGCGAACTGCTCCAAATCGTCCGACGTTGGCGTGTCCTCGTCGGAATGCGGGTCGTGGCTGTTGAGTCCCGGCCCAGCGCCGCCACCAGTGTGGTGTGGTGGGCCCTGAGCGTGGTGCGGGTGCGGCGGGTGAGGGTGGTGGTGGTGGTGGTGGTGGTGTTCCGCCAGCTCAGGCGTGTCCCCGCGCACCAACCCTGGGTGCACCAGGCTCTGCGCCCCGCCACCCGCGCCGCCGCCGCCGCCAGGCCCAGGGGGTGCGCTCAGCATGCCGTTCACGGTGAAGCCCCCGGGCTGAGAGTACAGCAGGCCCTGCGGCGGTGGCTGCTGGCTCCCGGCCATGGACGGGAGGTGTGCCGCGGCGGCAGCGGCAGCAGCGGCTGCTGCTGCTGCGGCGGCCCCCCACCCCCCAGGGTGGCCCTGGTGTGGCGGCGGCGGCGGGGGCCCGAGGTGCGGTGGCCCGCGGTGGTGCAGCGCGGTGCCCGCATGCAGGTCCTCGCGCCCAGCGCCTCCTTTCACGTCGGGGCCCTGTGGCGGTGGCTGCTGGGGACTGCCGGCCATGCCCACGGTGCTGCCGGACCATGGCGAGCTCGCCTCCACCGCCGCGGCAGCGGCGGCTGCAGCCGCGGCGGCGGCGTGGGGCAGGGCCGTGACCCACTGGTGCGCGTGGCTGAGCATATGGCCGCCGTTGCTGGCGGCCATGGCCCCCTGCATGAAGTCGCTCTGGACCATCTTGACTGAGGACGGGTCCCCTCGGTAGGCGCCGGAGGTCACAGCCGCACTGCCGGGCTGCAGGCCTCCCCCTCCACCACCCGTACCGCCGCCGCCACCTCCCCCGCCCCCACCGCCGCCGGCCCCCGCAGCGTCGGTGTGTACAATGGAGCCGGCCGCCAGCAGGCTGTTCCCCGGCAGGTAGGGGTTAGAAGCCGCAGTGGCCATGCCGCTCCTCTCCCGCCACCCCACCGCCGCCACCACCGCCGCCGCAGCAGCAGCCGCGGCCGCCGCGCCACCCTCCCCTTCCCGCTTACTCCCCCCCACTCCTCCCCCCGCCCGCGCCGCGGGCCCCTATCGGCCCCGCAGCCGCCTCCGCCGCAGCCGCCTCCCCCGCCTCCGAGGCCCGGGCCGGGGCTGCAAGGCCGCTGGGCAGGGCGCGGGGGTCGCTGGCCGGTCTCGGTCAGCTGCAGCAGCAGGAGCACCACTCTGGGGAGTGGGGCTAGCTTTTCGGGGCACGCTCCGTGGCCGCCCCCTTCAGGGGGGGTCTTGGCCACCCCCCAGCCCCGGCGCGTTCGTCTTGCTCCAGCTGGGCTCGCCGAGCGGGGCGCGGGCCTGCGCTTGGGCTCTAAGCTGGGGCGCCCGGCTCCTACTCCTCCTCCTCTGCCCGGACGCGGGCTCGATCCACCTGCTAAGTGGAGATTTCACGGGAGACAACAAAGAAAGAAGCCGTTTCTTTCTTCCTGAATCAAATTATGGATGACCAACAGCCGGCCTGCGCCTTTCCTTGGCCGCTCTCCTCCCTCCTCAGGAACACATTTCACTCGTTACCCGTTGGTGTAGTAAAACTTTTTTAGTCCTCGAAGGCGTGGTGATGCTGGCTGCTGTCGTGTGCTGAGAGGAGAGGCTAGCTCCTGCTCTCCTCGTCCGGTCCTCCCGTTTCAAGTTTTGCTCTGTCCTAGGAAAACTTCTTGCGGTGCTGCATTGCTCTGAAGTTGCTATTGCCGGAACTCTTGGTTGCCTCTGAAACAAGAGTCCGCTTTCATTCTCCTCGCAACAGTCACAGTCTGATGCGACATCTTTCCTTTTAGGCAGAAACGAGGAAACAAATATAACAAGGAAAAAATGAACAGGAGAAAAATGAGGTCGAATGGCTCTGTTACCTTGTTGCTGAAGGTTGGGGTTGGTGTTTTATTTTTTTCCCAGCAGTTGTCTGAAGGAGGAGGAGGAGAAGGAGGAGGAGGAAAAGTGCATTGGTGGAGGTGGAGGGGTGTGTGTGCATATAGGGGATCCTTGATACACAACCAACTCCAGTGGGTACGCTGCGCGTCTCGTAGGGTGCACGGCTGGCGCTGGCGCGGGCCGTGCGCGAGCGGAGTTGCAGTGGGAGCTCGTTCTGCGCCCTGGTTTGGCTCTCTCTTTCTCTCTCACTTTCTCTCTCTCCCTTTCTCTCTCTCTCTCTCTCTCCCCCTCTCAGTCGCTCTACCCCCCCCTCCTCTCGCCCTCCCTCCTCCTCTTCCCCAGTCTGGCCCGCCTGCTTGCGCTCCAATCTGACAGTTCGCTCTGGGTCCCTCCCTCTCGGAGCTGGGACCGCCGAATGTTTACCCTCCGCCGCGAGCGCACACCCACCACCACACTTTCCCAAATACTAGGAAGTCGAGCGCCAGGGGCCCTGTTGATTGGCTACCTGCTGAGTGATTGGCAGGCCCGGAATGACTGGCTCAGGACGTGAGGCCCCCCTTCCGGCCGTTTCGATTGGTTGCTTTTTAATTTAGGCAAAGCATCGTAGATGCGGGAAATCTGTCGTCCCTCAGGCTCCCCCCCCTCTCCACTTTCTCCTCCCCGCCCCTCCCCCGCCACCCTCTCCGCCACATCTTAACTCTTAGTGTCCGGCAGAGTCCTAGGCGTACCCTCCGCGGCTCTGGACGTTCGCAGGAGGCCTGGGAGGACGGAAGGGAAGCGGAGAGAAAAGAGAGGGAGGGACAGAAGAGGGGGTTAGAATCGGAAGGAAAACGAAGAGGGGGAAAGAAAAATAATCATGAAATAGAGCAGCCAACCCACTCCACCTAGAATTGCGTAGTGTCGCAGCCCTCCCGCCCCCTCCCATCCCAGAGATTTGTACAGCGTGCGGCGAAGATGCACCTTTCAAGCTAATACCTGTAGACAGATGTGACCCCTGTGGTTTCAAAGTTTCCGTTTTCGTTCACCAGCCGGCCCCCCATCTCTGTCTCGGCGGGGTCGGGAAACCGGAGCTCGCAGCGCGAAGAGCTCGGGGCGGGGCCACGCTTCTTGGAAATCCGCCACCGCAACTTTCCGCAGCCGCTGCGCGCCGGTGGCGGTCCCCTTTGTTTAAGTTCTCGCATGCCATCATCTGGGAAACGTTCAGCCCGGGACCAGCACGGTGCCCGCGCGTGCGAGCGGACCTCTCCCTGCCGCGGCTGCGCTCGCCCCCCCTCCCCCTTCTCGCTCC
>PVKM010039704.1:0-13676 GCA_004027735.1 Carollia perspicillata | reverse complement strand
AGCCTGATACTGCAAAAATAATGCCGTGTGTCATGCCCTGTTTCCCGGGAAGAATGCTCGTAGCCTTTACGAGTTTTCTGGATTCCATCATTTCCAGAATGTTTGTTGTTCCCTATATTAAATGGGAAACTACAGTCTCAATGAGGTGTATCACATTATTTATTTAATTTTAGTGTTTTAGCAAAGACAAGCTGAACTTAGAACAAAACAAAACAAAGACACATTTAGAAGAGAATAATAAAAATAATGGCAAATATTTGTATTCAAAGACAAATTTGTTTTTTTAGAATAATGCTTTCTTAGGCAAATGCAATCAACAGAATTGTAGTATATATATATTTATTTTTATAGTTTGCATTTTTTACTGTTGTTCAAGTACAGTTGTCTCCATTTTCCTGCCACCATTCTCCGCCACCCCACCTACCCTTCACCTCACCCTCAATCCTTCCCTCCTTTGGCTTTGTCCATGGGTCCTTTATACTCGTGCCTTGACAATCCTTCCTCTGCTTTCCCCCGTATATTGTTAAAATATAAAACTAATGCATCTGGCTTTTCATGTATGAAGCTGTTTATTGATATGTAATATGTGAAAAGTGTGGCATGTCTATTTTTAGCAGTAATTACAGACATAGGAGTGTATTGTACAGTTATTTTAAAATCATTATTTTTAGGTTCTATGTATATGCACACAAAACTACTTTGATGCTAGTCATTCATGATTGAGAGATTGGAGGAAAGCAAGTGAGACTTGGCTACGCTGGAATTTAAGCAGTGTAAACACTTTATAAAATGTATATGCAAAACCATCTCTACAAGTAGACACAGCAGCTTGATAATGTTATATCAGTTTACCATTTTATATCAAGATAGCATGATCTTATCCTAAGGATTTCTGTAAGTGTCAAGAGGATAAAAATCTCAAGAGGCCAAGGAAAAGAGGATGTTTTCATTAGAAGGGAATACTTAGAGGTCTTGCATAGTTACAGTACTAGCCCATTTTAAAGCTCACTTGTCTGTCCCGGGCAGGGGAACATAGTGCATGAGTCATTTTAAATTGCTATTCTTGTGAAAGAACCATTGTCCTCAAAAGGATCTCAGATAAAAGCCTTCCAGGTTAAGGTTTCCTTGGAACTGCTCTGGATTATTATAATAGAATTTCTAAAATTCTGGTTAAGGTTGTACTTCTGGAGATTAAATTTTTTCAACAGTAGTAGGTCATGCAGTTTTGGACTGGTTGGTTAGTTGACTTTTTACATTCTTCATTTGTGATTGAAAAGGAAATCTTGAAAGGACCAGAAAGAACAATAGAAAAACAAACAAGAATTGCAAAGCCACGTGATAAGCAAAATACTCTTGAGTTCCAGAAAATTCAGGGCAAAATAAGGAAACAAACCATATTCAGGAAGAGATGCACTGAATGCTGTCAAATATTTTAGAAATGAGTGAGTCAGTGTTATAAACAGTAGTGTGACACTTAGAGAATAGATTTCAGCTTTAAAATGAATGTATCTACGTGATGTCACTGGGACATTGTTTCTAAGGAGTGGGGTGCAGAAAGATGGAAAATCAGTAACATGGGACATGCCAGCGTTCCAAATCAAAAATTAAAATATAAAAAAATAAAACTTCTGAATACCTATCAGGCCAGTGACCCAGTTCAAATTAGTAGCTCCCAAACTGGATTGTTAAGATATCATTTCTTTCATCATACTCTTTTTTGAAATTATACTGAAAGATTAAAAGTCACTATTTAAAAAATAATTGGAAATAGTTCAAGACTTTCAGTGTTATATGAATTTTTGAAGGTTAAATACCGTATTATTTAAACATGAATTTATTACATTGTAACGATGGGCAAATGTGCCAAAACCAGCTATAAATCACTTAACTGTTGCCCATGCACCACTGTTTTATGGCAATTGTAGCAGAATTTTTAGGAGATACATCCAATAAATACATGATATCTTAAAGCAAGAGCTATCAACATTTGTAGTGACTTTCTATCGATTTTTCAAAGAAATCGGGTTGCTACCAAAATGGAAACAAAAGTCTTTTGTTTTTGAAGGACCATTATTTGTTTAATAGGAGGCCAAGAAGGGGACTCAAGGCCTTACTGTAGACCAATAGGACATCTATTTGTGTGAGTGCATGCAGATGGCCCGGGAAGGGTGGGGGTTGCAGCAGGCAGGGCCAAAGAAAATGAGCCCGAAGAGGGACATTTGCATGGCGGCTCCTGGGAAGGAAAACAGGGAATAACTCATAACATGCTCATTTTGTTAACTCAAAGTGTTCCATCAGTCAGAAACAGGGAGAGAAGTTAAAGCTGGTAAAGCTGTGTTTCTCCGTGGCAACAAAAACGCATGTCCTGACCAATCTACTTGGAGGTCCCAGCAGTCAAAGACCCAGAGTTAGAGAACTGTCAACGCCACTTCCCACACCTCGCTGTCTTACCCCCTTTCTCGTGGACTCCACTTTAGTTCTGTCTGTGGAACGATGCAAGGACACTGGTGGCCTTGGTCGGTTTAGGGAGACCACAGGAAAGCGCAAAGAGTGGTGTTCAGCAGAAGGAAATTGTATTTCTAAATACAAACAACAGTAGCACTGGTCACGAAAATTAATTCGTTTTTCAATATGATCACGAGGCGGTCGTGTCCATGTTGAAAACGGAATATTCAAAGGCGTGAAGGCTGAGATTCCCATTGCCCTTATGGAAAAGAGACTGACTTTCGCTCGAATAAAAATGCAACCTTCTTTGGCACAAACAGCACAAATTCTACAGTGGGTGCAGAAAATCAGTGCAAACCCCTCCCTTGAAGATGTGATAAGGTCTTCAATAAATCAGCTCCTTTATTAGGTTCACTGTGTCATTCACAATGAAATAGCCGGGCTGTCTGCCCCCACCAATATTTCATAGTTTTATTTTGAAAACGTACCATCTCTAGCATTCTGCCAGTATTGTGTGATTTACTGTTCTCCACTCAATTCTGAAATACCCTTCTACATCTCAGCTATTCTATTCTTGGCACCAGCGAAGATTTTGCTTCAGGTTTTATTTATTCAGTGCCTATTAATGTTGTAATTTTGATATCACTGTCATGTCACTTTGCTACTAATGTCATGTATCTGATAAGAGAGCGCAGGGAGAGGAGCTGTGTTCTTATTAATTACAGAGGTCTGATAAATGGATTATCTTATTTAGTAAGCAAGTCCTTGACAAGCTGGTGAATGTGGATGGGCATATTAATGCTGGTTTTCTAATGTACTGCTGTGTTAACATGAGGGTTTTTTTTTTTTTCCTTTTGGTGAGGAGTAAATTTCTGAACATCCCATTGAAACCTGCCTTAATACTAATAACTAAAAGTTATTGATTGCATGACTATTAGTAAATAATTATGTGGGCTGTATTTGTATAAATTATTTTATTTTAGTCCTTTCCTGAACCCCAGAAGAGATGACCTGAAATTATTATCTCCATTTTACAGATGGGGAAAGTGAGGCAAAGCAAGGTTAGAGGAACACAAGATTTCGTGACGACTAGAGTTGCCATGAGCCGTGGTGCTCCTTCTTTGGAGATGCTTTCTTCTCATTACTGCCTCCGATAGGGTTTATCTCCTATACCTCTCATGCTGACCTTCTGATAAATATATAAATATTTATGTAAAATAGATATAGTAAGCTTTTCACCTGGGTGTTGATTTTATATTAATGTTTGCTGATTGAGGACCTGTACAGTTTTTACTTCCATCCTGTAATAGAAGATTAAACTTGCTCCTGTTGGGAATTCGGAGTCATGCTGAATTTTAAAATGTGAGAAGATGTTAATGAAGATCTGTCTCGTTTTTGTGCGGGAAAATGTGATTTGTTCCCAGTGTCACCATTCGAATTATTTCCGTGTTGAAGCTGAGTCGGTTTTCTTCATGTGATCCTTTCTGTCAGTCCATTTAGTAACTGCCCTCTTGTACAGAAAGTATGGAAGAGTGATTGGCACCTTACGTCTTTATTATAGCCTTATTATATTGACATTTAGCTTCTGGAACCTTGCACACACACACGCACACGCACACAAAGCATTGGGTTTTAAACATTCATTTTAGAAAAAAGATACGTGAAATACCACGAAAGTATGACAAACCCCATCTAATTCTTTATTATTTTTGTATCTAAAACCTATTTAATAGGGATTTCAAGAAGGAAGATGTGTCGTTTTAAAAGTGGGACAAGACAGAATTGGACTCATTTTCAGATGAAACTTGGTTGTGTTTTTCTTGTCTCTTGAGTGGTCCTCTTTTATCCAGACATACCCATTCAGTCCCAAATCTTGCTTGGGATTTGTAGGACACTGGTGTCAACCCCCATCCAACTAGACTTCATGTGACTCTGTTCCTACAGGCGCAGCCACACTTGGTTCCTGATTTCCCCCCAGTCAGCACAGGGAGTTGCCCAGTCCCTAAAGTGGGTCACAGTGGACATGCACTAGACTTTTGTAAGTCTGGAAGTCTAGTTTCCTCAAACGTGATACTTTGTGTCACAGTTTGTAAGACTGATTTACTTTGCTCTGCTGGGCAAAGTAGTCTCCCAGGGGCACTTAAGTCCCTGTCAAAGTCGTAACCTCCTGGGTGGGACCCTATCACTGGCTCATATTCTGCCAATCCCCTCCTTGTTACTTCTGTTCTGCTCCCCGCTGCGGCTCTGCTTGTCGGAAAAGGGTTGGTCTACTGAGACTGAGGTGTAGATACCTCTGACTTGGAATATTATCACCTTATGGAAACTCTTGCTATCCCGTCTACAAGATTACATCCTTTTGGACACTGACATAGGCCTTGGAACAAATCTGTGTATAATAACTACTGGTGAGTAAACATAATGTGTTAGAGTCACCTATGGTGCTCAGTCCTTGCACGGATTTGTTTATCTGTTATCCTCATGGCTCCCTCCAATTTCCTGCCAGCTTAGGCCACCTAGTTCCCATCATGTCTATGAAACTACCCCATCGGAGGAGCAACGATAGATAGGTGGATTTTCTTCTCAAGCACCTGTTTGTGTATCTCAAATACATCCTCCTCACAAATGCATCCTAGTTATTGAATACCACTTTCTTTTCTTTTGTAACGTAAAGGCTGCAACAGGCTGGAAAGGGGCAGTGTAGCGACTAGTCGTTTTCGGATAAGAAACCGGAAGCTGACCTCCTAGGGCTGGCTGTGCGCTGGCATTGCGCCGCATCGCACAATGCGCTTCTCACGGTGTGTAACTGGCAGAGCTGCAATTCCAAACCTCGGGTGCACGATCGCGAGATTCCGCTCTGCAGACATCCTCTTCCTGTCTTGCATCCTTTCGAAAGCGATGCTCAAATTAGCTGCGCTAACTCGGACCAGTCATTTCTCTGAGTTTGACAGTCTCTGTTAAATCAAGGAGGCGGACGCTCTTTGCTTTCAATTTCTGATATAAGTTTGCCATACAAAGTGTCCGATCGTCATGGCCCCGTGGAACGCCCTGACAGCAGTTTCTAAAAGGCTGGAAACGCAAAGAGAAGGAATTGTCTCTGCCCAGATTCCTGGCTCTCCTGGGAACTAACTCGGGCTCGAATCTGTCTCATTGTGATTTCACATTTTTGTGACTTTTAAGTTTGCATCTTGAATATTTTCAAATTTGCACCCAAACTTTATGAGAACTAGGTTTCTCTTCCGTCCAAGATTTACTCAAGAAAGCCTTTTAGAATGCCTCCTAGAGGAAAAAAAAAGTCATATTCCCATCCTTATTTCTGGTTTTGTGCTTTACTTATTAGAGACACACGTATGGGGAATCACTCCACCCAACAAAGCCAAAGAAAGCCTTTTTGATTTACATCAATTCGCTTTCATTCCTTCGAGTTGTGCAGGCTTGGACATATGGTGGATAGAAATATTCTGAGGTAAATACTTAGAATTCTGAATAATTTTCCGTAATAACGAAGTCGTATCCCAGTAATTTCTCACAGATTCAGTTGACTAATTACCACAGATTCGGTTGCAACTGAAGTCACTTGAGTACCCTGCAGAAAGTGAGAGGCTTCGGGCAAGATTGTCATCAGGAGAATAAATGAGTTAGCAAGCATTAATAAAACTGGGGAACAACAGCGTTAAATGTTTTATGCATCTTTTGAGCGTGTGCCACCGCAGAAAATGGAATGAACAGCTTTCTGGTTATGAATCCTGGAAGTAAATTTTTTGGCATTGTTTTGCCTTTCTTTTGGTGACAGATTTATCAAAATGAACATTTCTTGACAGAGAATGTCTTGTAGGCATTCTGTCTCTTAGAGCTTAGCCATGCGTGGAAAAACTTTAGTCAGTCACCCTTGGTTTCTACTGTCCTTCTCTCGTGATAAACCACTCACCCTCTGAGCATGTGCTGAACGCCACTGTGTCAGAGTCAGGGTCCCACTGCCCTTGCACTGAGGGTTACAACGCCGAAGAGGGTTGTCCTAGAAGCTACAAGGGCACCGAGCTCACTGCTGGTTCTGAAACGGTTTTTTGCATTCAAGGTTTATGAGATTCTTGAACAATGAATGCTGACATAATATCAATAATTTTGTTAGCAGCAAAAATGTGCTCAATAGCTATTACATGTGCCAAGCTCTTCATTGCAGATATAAATGGCACAATCTCTGCCTTCAGGGAGGGCATTTGAGTGAGTTTGCATATGGATTTTCTGCTCTCACGTAATTCTGGTGATAGAAGAGGAGGAGGGAAAGTGGAAGGCGGTGCAGGGGGAGGGAGAGGGAGAAAAAAACGTACTTCTTCTGGGCCAAATGCGCTCCAAGAATTCTTCAGATTTCAAATAAAATACAACATGATCTCGGCAATGTTATTACTCATCTAGCTAGAGGAGACACTGAGATTTACTGGGTTCTTCTTACGTTTCAGGGACTCTCTACTTATAATAACGATCGACATTCATTGAGAAGTAACTGAGTGCTTCACATGGATTATCTTTCTGTGGATTATTGTATCTAACCTTTCACATAATTTTTTTTCAATTCTGTTGTATGTGATTCATTTTATCTAAGTATCTTCAAAACAGAAACAGAGGCCAGTCTGGCCACCGCCCCTCTGGAGCCTGTTTGCTCTTCATTTCATAGAGACTGTGATCCGTCAGTGATGCTAATATTCCTTTTCTCCCCCTGTCTATTATCCATCATTTTCTCTCTACTCGATTAGTTCCGTCAGCATCCAAACATGCTCTTACTTCACCATTGCATGTGGGAGATTAAACAGGGAAAAAACGCTCAAACTCTCTCCATTTTAATTTAGGCATTTCCCATGCCACTCCTCCTCCTTCCCCAGCTAGCAGAAGGCCCATTGACATGGTCTGTCTTCACCACACTCATTTTTCCACTGTTCAGCAAACGCTAATGGATACCTGCTGGATGTCAGGCATTCTGTCCAACCACCGGAGTAAAATAAAAAATAACACAGACTTTGTACATAGAATACTTTACAATAGGAGCTTGTGTCCTATTGTCTCAGGGATATTGAAAAGATAATAATAAGAATCTTAGCTTCGTTGTTGTTGTTTTTAATTTTATTCCTATCTCTGATGAAACCTGTGCAGTTTGGGAGATTTAGTGTGCCCATATGCAAAAAAACCACCAATGCTTTAAAAAAATACCACAAAACATTAGAGAAACTTAAATTTCAAATGTGGCCTTTGTTCCTAAATTTATCAAGCTGCATTGTCATCTAGGGGTACCCATCTGCTTTTAATTTAAGACATTAGCTTCATCTGATTATTTAGATATTTGGGTGACTAAATTAGGTAAGAGGGCCAGTGGCCTACAACATGAGATTTTTCTAGGCAGGTAAGTTATATTGATCCCACTTTATAAATAAAGTAAGTGAGCATTGGAGGTAAATGAATAACTTGCCCAATCTCACCCAATTATATACAAAAACAAGAGTTGAATACGGTTTTCTCTGATTGCACAACCCAAGACCTTTCAAATGGACTTTATGAATGTAGCAAAATCAAGAGACATAGGTTGGGTGAGATTGGATGGGGACAAAAACCCACCATGGGAGTGCCAAGAGACTGACTCTGTGTTCTTCAAAATCGAGTCCCCAGTCTTGTAAAACTGGCATTTTAAAAGATTCATCAGAAAGCCCTCAGATGATAAGCAGCTATTGGCACTATTGATAACTTATTTGTTTCACTATCATTTTCTGCCCAACCGGATTCATAGTGTTTTGCTTGTGAAACACAAGCACTTGCTATTTTTGCTTTTAAATGTTGAGTTCTTTGGCTGTTTTCGGAGAAGCATTTTAAAAGGAGGATTCGTTCCCAGTTTCCTCTAGCTGAATTTGTTTATTTGGAACTTTGCATGATTTAATGGTCTGCAGAGAATTTTGCTGGGTTTTTTCCTCCCTTTAATTTTGACTTGAACAGCTTGATAAGAGTTTAATAGAATTTGTTTTAAAGTTATTGCTGACCTTGAATTAGGTGAGAGCCAATATATCCCCATGCAGGTGTGGGCTCCATTTTATGGCAAATGTGTTTGTCTTTACAGTCATGCATAATTTCCAAATTCGAGAAATTACTTCTGTTTTATAGCTACGCCTTTTAAACCTGTCATAAGGAGGGCTTTGTCAGCATTTCTATTACATTCTTTACTTACAGAGGTTTATAACATGGCTATAAAACTCACTCCAGGATTAGTTTTGGCAGATAAACTCTCATCCAGGGAAGAAAAGTATTATTTTTTTCCAACATTTTAGAAACAATATACTGGCTTGTCTATTCTCATGCAATTGGCATTCACGGACTTTTCATTCAATTGACATGGGTTTTTTTGCTACAAAACTTGTTTCTCTAAAAGAGGCTGCCCTAATGAAAACTTCTCCTTTTCCTCGAAAGGGAGAACTGCATAGTGACACAGAGCGCAGACACTAGAGTTCAACAAACGTGAGTTCAAAACCCCAAGCTGTGACTTAGGTATGAGACTGTGAGCGAGCAACTTACTGAATGTAAGATACCCTGAACAAGTGGTTTCTGTAGAAGTATATCCCGTCTCTTTATTGTTAGTCCTGTTGCCATTTAGGCACGTAATGAGCTACTTAATGAGATGCATATCTCTAAATAATGAATTAAATCTGTCCCTCCATTTACTCATTCAATATTTATTGAGTATCAGACTGGATGCTAGAGATACAAAGGCCATAGAGCATGGCTCCTTCCATCAGGGGAGACATAGTTCAGTAGGCAAGAGTCAGACTTCCAGGGAGACAAAATACAGTGTATTGAATGCCTCCTCAGAGGCTCGGGCAACTTGGAGCAAAGTCACTTTCCTTAGAGTGAGACATCATTGAAGATAAAAGAGTAGGTGTTTTTCTGTTCTAAATACCGAAGGATACATAGCGGGAAGATACCCATTCTCTGGCCACGGGAGCAGTGTGTACAAAGGAAGCATGAAGAAGAAAGGAGTGGCCCAATTTGCGAACTAGGACATGACAGCAGTTAACAGTACAGCAAGTGGGAGGGCAGCACAATGACGTAATGACAAGATAGTTCTGTTCCGTCCCCATTGTGGGGAGCCCGCTAGGTGCTCTCATGGCTCAGATGCTCTGCATGCTACCTGGTCTTCTATTTTGGTTTATACCTTTATTTTGGTGAATTACATTTCCTAGTAACTTTTTTTTTTAAACTGTGGGAGGTACAGTTTTGCTAAAGTTCTTATGTGACTTTAAATGGTTCCATCTTGCCTTTTCCCTTGACATGTAATTTACCTGTACATGTAATTTTAACTGGGAAATTATTTTCCTTCAGAATTTTGAAGGCGTTGATCTACTGTCTTCAAGCCTCTGCTAGCTCCATTGAGAGATCTCAAGCCATTCTGATTATCAACGTTTGCAGATGACCTATAGGTCATCTTGTTGGAAGATTTTAGAATATTCTCTTCGCCACTGTGTTTCTGGAATTTCACCTATCTTGCTAGTTGTTTTATACAACATGTGGGACATTCCATCCAGAAACACATATCTTATAGGTCCAGAAATTTTCTCAAAATATTTTATTTATTATTTTTCAAATCATTTTCTTTTTTTTCTCAGTTTTTTGGAGCTCCTTATTCGGATGCGAGAGAATATTGTCATGTGGTTGAATTTTATGATTCTCTATTTTCTGTCTTCCATTATTGTGTCCTTTTTGATATGCTTTCTGGATTATTATTTAACTTTATCACTCAGTCTTTCTGTTGATTTACTTTAAGTCCTCAGTTCTCTGTATCTTTTTTTAATGTCTTTCTTCCTTCCATATTCCTGTCTAGGGTCACGACTTCAAGGACGTTTTCTATGCTGATGACAGGCAAACTTTTATGTGCAATCCTGACATCTCTCCTGAACACCGACCTCACATAGGCACTGACCATTCCTGGGTATATAAAAGCATCTCCAATGTCATGGCAACAAAGCTGGGTTCCTAGTCTCCTTCCCCAAATAAGTGCTTCCTGAAATCTTCCCTGTTGTAGTAAATAAGAATACCTTTCTACTAGTTGCCCAAGGCAAAGTGGAAATTCCCCTGGATGTCTCTTCCTTCTGTACTCAATCTAATCAGAAAATCTAGTTGACCCTTTCTTTCAAGTAGATCAGGAATCTGATCACGTCTCATTATTTCCTTTGTTACCACACTCATTTAAATTACTGTTTTCTTTCCCCTTGTGATCGGAATGCTTTTGAAGTGGTCTTTCTGCCTGGGTCTCAAGACAATCGTCCCATTGATCGTATTTAAAGCACTCTAGAGGCTTTCTGTTTCCCTCAGTATAAAAATAAAAAGCTTGGTGATGGCCAACAAGGTCCCGTGTGAGCTCCTTTCCCTGTACCCCCCCCATCGCACATCATCTCCTGACCTTCTTTTCTACGTTTATTCATGGTTTGCATCACTACAGGCACGTTGCTTTTCTCATATGTCCACGTAGAGGGAAGGATTTCTCAAATTAAAGCAGATATAATATTAAAGAAAGAAAGATAAGGTAGGGTCAGAACTAAAGCTGACAACTGACAATAGATTCTAAAGTGCTTGGTATCCCTTGCTGCACACAGCTAGTATTAGATATATAGCCTACATATTTAATATCTGTGTGTATGTATTTATGTATTATATATAGAGAGAGATAGTTATATTGTATTTGTAGCTATCTATATCTTCCTTTCAACCACTGCCAAGTATACAGTGATCCTCAACCAAATGCCCTTCTCAGTTTGGTTCATTTGAATACCCTTCATATCTATTTGCTTCAAGAGCAAGCATGGATTTAAATGAGAACAGATGCAAGTGATTACATTAGAGTCAAAGTTTGGGGTTTGCTGATCCTCAAACATCAATACTTGCTTCATACCCCAGTGATGTTTGTTGGAACATAAATATGCAGAAAAGTATACTATAAATGGCGAAACAGCATTTTCCCCTGCTCTGTGGCAAAGCCCCAGATATATTGGCCTTGTTTTTGTCATATCCAGCTTTGGTGCCAAAACACAAAGTATATTAAAGATACTTACCATATCCATAGAGTGATTTGAACCCTTTTAAAATTTGCTCATCACTGACTTAATGCATAATAACTAGCTGATTACAATGATTTTAGAATTGGCACATAAAATATGTGGCCATTGCAGCCATCTTCTCAGAGTGGGAAAAACTCCTGCTGAAGCTACAGCTGGAAAATAATTTGCCGAAAAAATCGGCTGAAGCGGGAGGTTCCAGCTCATTGAAACTCAATTTATTATATGCTTAAATGACTCCTGGAACAGTGGAATATGTAGGCAGTACAACTAGACAAGGCAAATTCTGTGCTGATAACAAATGTGTAAAACTCCAGTACCTATTAGATAAGTGATAGCAGCCAAAATTCTATACTTGCCAACGAGTAGAAAATGTGAACATGCTGTTAGATAATTAACATTTTCCTTATTATGCATGACTGGGTAGTGAATGTGTAATCGAACATTTTCCCCCACTCTGGATAAGTTGCGACTTGAAAAAGCATATGATTAAAGCAAAGCACAATTTTCTGAGAAGTTTTGTGATGTGTGCTATAAAGTTGTGATCTATTAGCCTGTGGTTTGAGGTCACTGCTCTGTAATTACGGACCTTGGTTAATAAGCTCAGATGGAAGGTAGCTTAGACATTTTATCTTGTACAATTCTGTTAAACTTGAACTACTATTGAAGATTTGCTATGCTGATATTGCAACCAACTTGTCATATCTCACGATTATATTATCTGTAGATAACACTTAAATAGGAATTCTCAGAGCCATACTGTGTAATGTTGAATTCAAAATGGCCAATGATAATAATTATTAACATTTTGACATCTGAGTACTCATATGCTTTCATTTTTTTAAATTATATATTATTGATTATGCTACTACAGTTGTCCTAATTTTTCCCCGTTTGTCCCCCTCCACCCAGCACCTCTCATTCCGTCAGGCAGTTCCCTTACCATTGTTCATGTCAATGGGTCATGGGGTGTACATTCTTTGGCTACTCCATTTCCTATACTGTACTTTATATCTCCATGGCTATTCTGTAACTACCTATTTGTACTTCTTAATCCCCTCACCTCTTCACCCACCCCCTCACAGTCCCCCTCCCATCTGGCAACCATCAAAACACTCTCCATATCCATGATTCTGTCTCTGTTCTTCTTGTTTGCTTAGTTTGTTTTTCAGATTCAATTGTTGATAGAGTCATATTTTTTACCATTTTATTGTTCATGGTTTTGATCCTCTTTTGCTTAAATAAGTCACTTTAACATTTCATACAGTAATTGTTTGGTGATGAGGAACTCCTTTAGTTTTTTCTTCTCTGGGAAGCTCTTTATCTGCCCTTCACTTCTAAATGATAGCTTTGCTGGGTAGAGCAATCTTGGCTGTAGGTCCCTGCTTTTCATCACTTTGAATATCTCTTGCCAGTCCCTTATAGCCTGCAAAGTTGCTTTTGAGAAATCAGCTAATAGTCTTACGGGGACTCTCCTGTAGCTAACTAACTTTTTTTCTCCTGCTGCTTTTAAGATCCTCTCTTTATCTTTAACTTTTGGCATTTTAATTATGATGTGTCTCACAGTGGGCCTCTTTGCATCCATCTTGTTTGGAACTCCCTGTGCTTCCTGGACTTGCATGTCTATTTCCTTCAGCAAATTAGGGAAGTTTTCTTTCATTATTTTTTTTCAGATAAATTTCCAATTTCTTGTTCTTTCTCGTCTCCTTCAGGTACCCCTCTGATGCAAATGTTGGACCTTTTGAAGTTGTCCCAGAGGCTGCTCATATTATCCTCCTTTTGGGGGCATTGTTTTTTTTCTTCTTGTTGTTCTGATTGGGTGTTTTTTGCTTCCTTATATTCCAAATCATTGGTTTGATTCTTGGCTTCATCCACTCTACTGTTGTTTCCCTAAATTGTTCTTTATTTCAATTGGTGTATCTTTCATTACTGACTGGATCTTTTTTGTGCTCTTGAGGTCCTCACTAAGTTCCTTGAGCATCCTTATAACCAGTGTTTGGAACTCTGCTTTTGATGGATTGCTTATCTCCATTTCATTTAGCTCTTCTTCTGGAATTTTGCTCTGTTCTTTCATTTGGGCCACGTTTCCTTGTCTCTTCATTTTGGCAGCCTCACTGTGTTTGTTTCTATGTCCTAGTCACAGGTTTTATG
>PVKM010039703.1:0-13651 GCA_004027735.1 Carollia perspicillata | reverse complement strand
TGGGGGTAAACTACACAGAAAATGAGTGCCGGGAGGCAAGGACCATTGAGGGCATCCATATTGGCTTCCCCAGACTTTCTGTCTGTCAAGAGTCACTAGAGTAGTGTTTCATGCACAGTATGCACGCTAAAATAATTATTTGACAGGACCTATGGCTGGGATCATGGATGGAGCGATGAAAGGGATGGCCAAGGAGTGGATGTTACATCCTTTCTGACTCTAGCAAAGAAAAATCAGGAATACTGATGCAGGTAATGACACTGCATGCATATTATCTCCCAATCACCACAGCGAAAGTTTTGACTAATGGTTTGGGGAAGAAATGCAGAAGAGACAGTGAGACATTAAGAGTGAGAGAGGACATGTGTCCCCAGAGTAACTCCTGAGTTTCTAAACTCAGTCTCACTTCCCCTTAGCCCTCAAACATAGCTGAGAACAAAATGTATAAATAAATGGACTTTTCTTTTTATTTCAATACATTACAAAATTTAATGATGAGAAGCTTAGACACTACCAAAGTTGATATTTTTTTGCAGTATCCTTGGTATGGAAATTCATAATTTAGTTACCCTCATGAATATTCTGCAAATACATTGAACAATACAGTAAGGATTGGAGCTTTTAGAATTCTTGCCTAATACTAGCATTACTATAATTTTCATTTCAAAGTTCTAATAATATACAATTTTTGACACCTTTTTAAAAGAATTTCTAAATGCTTGAGTAAATATTTGTAAATTACATGAAACAGTAAAGGCCACTAGTGGTAAGAAGAGAACACTGCAGACCAGAATTGATTACTTTAATATTCAAGCTTATTAGTTCACTCCAGAAACAGAGCTCTGACCCTATAGGGGTGTGTAATCTAATGAACTCAAGAGTAGGACAGTGTTTCAATGAAGAGCAACCACCATCCACAAAGAATGCAAGTCAGAAACCTGCAAGGTACCCCGAACACCTCCCTGTCCTCCACGTCCCTTATCTAATCCCTATCCCCTGGGTCCATTCTCTTTCTGCTACAACCACTTCGGACCATCACAATAGCACCACACACACATTTCAACACACACACTCTAATTCCAAATCTGTACACCCCTTAACAACCTGACTGGCCCTTTAAAAAATAAAAATCTATAATGTCTCTCCCCTCTTCAAAGGTTTTCTATGGCTTCTTATATCTTGAACATGGACTACAGATTGAAATTTCTAACATGGCCTACAGTGTCATGTATGAACCATCCAGATAACAGTCTCCCATTTCAGCTGACAAGACCTGGCCTCACACTCTGTGCTCTGGCGTCTTTCAGTTTTAGAAGACACATTCTCTTACAACTTTCTTGTGTGGCTACTTTGTCTAGAAGGTATCTCTTGACCTTCCTTCTTAAAAGTAACTTCTTCAGGGAGGCCTTCCGTCAGTGGACAGGCCTAGTAGAAGTTCTTCCTATTACACAGCCTCGTAGCACTGAGCATCTCCTTGGTAGGTCTTATAACAACAGTCATTTGTACTCCCTGTGGGACAAATTGAGCACCATTGATCTCCAATTCTCCCTCACTCCTATCCCAAGAGCACAGACATGACTATTGTGTTCATTGTTGTGTTTCCTGTGCCCGCCACTTGGCTCAACACACAGCTGGCGTTCACTATGTGTGGAAGGATTGGATAAAGGAAGGTTTTGAGTACAAACCTAGAACGCAGCTTAGACTGTGGAAGACTTTGGTGCACTGATTTAAGAAAAGGAAAGTAAAAAGCAGAAGCCCGATGTATTTCTTGGTGAATTCTTTTGTTACTATCGATGGCTAGAATAAAATTTAGATGGGAGGTTTTACAGATAATAAAATCTTTCCAGAGAGGCTTGAAATGTAAGTTTGTGGGTGACAGTTCTTTTCCATTTAGGAGCCCTTCGCACATTCAACAGACAGGAGAGGGAAAGAAAGGCAGAAAGGGAAAGTAAGGAGAAAATATGATGTGATAACGGCATGCAGAAGAGCTTCGCTGGTATCAAAACTGCCCTCTGCCCACATATAACCACTGCTAGCAAGCCTTTACCAAATAAGAGCCTGTTTTCTTAAAAAGAAAAGCAGAATGACTGCCTAATCTCTCACTTTTTGGTAGGATTAAAGAAAACAATCCAATGCTTCTCAGAAATACAGGAAAGCATTATAGAAAGTTCAATTAAGTGCATAAGACCCACCTAGATCATACAAGTGGAATGAATATATTCCCACTGAAAATATGAAATGTACAGAACTTGTGTCTTTCTGTGAAAAAGTTAGCAGCAGACATTCAGGAATAGAATAACAGCATTGGCTAAAGGTAGAAGAATTTTGTGTACTTCAACTCTTTTCAATAGGATTTTTATGCTTTTTATTCATTTTAACAAATTCTAAACATGAACTCCAAATTTCTATTAGGACAGTTACATATAAAACAAAAGAATTTTAATGAGGTTTCTCCCCAAAATATCCAGAGGTACCAATCTACATTAAGGATTAATGACCTGTCAGAGTGTACTTTAAAAAGAGAAGAGAAACTTCAGCTGTAGAAATTTAAAAAGAAAGTCTGAAATAAGAAAACTTATCATTTTTCCCTTTTGTGTCATAAAAAGAACTGACCTGATTTATTTGCTTTAAATTGGCCAAAAGAAAAGTATATTAAATGGTTGGCCTTTAAGTAAAAATTCATTCTGGGCAAAGTTTTATGGCAAAATTAGAAAGCTTGATCAGAAATACTCTTTGAATCACTTAAATGGTACAGCATTAATGTCAGAGTCAAGCATTGTATGAGAGGGAGAGGCTGTTTACACTTTGGATTTAACCAAATGTCTCCAGTGGCCACAGTAACACAGAAGATGTGCCTCACACTCAGCCAAGCACATCAGGTGGTAGGCACCATAAAATACTTCAATAGCTATTTCAAACCATCAGTGCAATTTTACCCCTATTTTTTAAAGTCATCTATTTCAAGTAAAAGTTAATGCTCGGTTTTCTGATCCATTTACACTAGATGCATTGCCATGCCAAAGAAGTCCTATTTGAGTTGCTGTGAATCTCTTTTTCCCTCTTTGAGTTGAGAAGTGACGTTAGGACAGCAGGAGACAGAATCCAAAGGCTGAAAAGATCAAGCTGAATCTGAAACTCAGAACCCACAGTGTTTAAATAGATTCCCAATTGGAAGCTTGCATTCTCCTAGCCCTGGCATACATGACACATGACGTCAGGAAAACAACCCATGATGAGACTCATATGATTGTTAGAGTTAGTGCCTTGTGTTCCCTTCTGTGGGCATGCATGCAGTCACATAAAGGAAGTAAATATACTCCACATTCTTTCCTTTAGAAAGGGACGATCTCCGTTGATCATACTAAGCAATGTTAATCTGAGGTTATGCTTGCTTCATGAAAGCATCTATGTAATAGGAGGACATAAGAATACCCAGTTTAGCCTACAAGATGTAAAATATATCTGGATATTAGGATAGTTTCTTTAACTTTTCATATAAATACCTGGTGTCATAGAGTAATAGAATCACTTGGGGTAGGGGGAAGTGCAGTGCTTCCTGACTTTAAATAGGTAATATGTAACTGAATGGACTTTTTTATAGCATTTTTGCTCTTCTGCTTCTGCTCTGAGCCAGGAATGGTTACAGGGCACATCATTAAACAAGAAGGTCCTAGAAACATCTTAAATCCTCAATAAATCTTTACAACACTCACAGCTCTACATTCCACCAGAGTACACATTAAAAGGTTCCCGTGACATAGAGTTGACCCAACAATTTCTCCCTTCCAGGTGCTTTGTGCAGTCACTGACAGAAGTGTGTAAAAATCAATTTATGTTCAATAAGGTAAATGTCAATGATATCTTTAAACATGATGAGCCAATGGCATGGTTTATTTCCAGACATTCAAATTTGATAGTCAAATGACCTTGAATATTATTTGGGCATAATCCAAAAGTTCAGAGGCATTTAATAACCTATAATTAACTGGAAGAAAGTTCCAAAATCATGGCATTCTCCTACCCAGAAGCCTCCCACGCTTCACAACTCCCTGCAGAAAGAAGGCTCATTGCAGCAGTTTGACAATGAAGGTTTTCCATAAACTGGCTCTAGCCTGCCCTTGTAGTCTGACTGCACCTCTCCAGCGCTCATCCCTGCACACTGCAAACGGGCCTGACGACTCCTCGTTGCTGACCGTGTTCCGCACTTTCCCATCTCTGTCCTCAGTGCTCCTCTTTCGTCCTCTCTGTCGATTCCCCAAGTCTAAGTCGGGACAGCTGATTCAGAAGGCACTTTGGTAACATGCGCCAAGATCATCAGTGCTATTATTTTATACCTTTAACCCAGTAATCCTACTTCTGTGTCTTGGAAATAATCAGAGCTATAGATCTTTGAAAACATACAACAAAGAAATTAAAAACCCTGGAGGTAACTATGAGCCCAAACTTAAACAATTAAATCAAAAATCATTATTCATCCAGATAATGGATTATTGGTTAGCTAGTTAAATGATAAGATCTTTTCATGACAAGACATATGTTAATGAAATAGCAGGACAGAAAAGTGATCTTAATATGATCTTAAGATGATCTGAATTATGTACAAATCTTTTAAAAACTGAAAGAAAATATATCAAAGTAACATTGGTATTTCTAGGTCTTGAACTTTGTCACAACTGCTTTCTGCTGCTTTTATAAGGTCTCCTCTGCTTTACAAAATTTCTGCACTTACTACCTTAATAATTAGAAAAAGGAACACACTGAAAAGGTTTTCAAAAGTCCTATATTTTAGGTAGATGCTCACAAGCCACCATCTGTGAAATCTTCCCACATGACCCTTGATAAAATTAATTCCTTATTTCTCTGTGATCCTTCTAACTATTTGTTAACCACACTTTCTACATGATATACTTGATGACTTGAAAAAGAAGACCTAACATAGATCTATGTCTTAAAATTTCTAAAAGCAGGCCCAGTTGAAGAGGAGGTTTCTATATATATAAGATACTACCTGAAATATAGTTTTCTTTTCAACATTGCCACGTTCAGTGGAAGCACATCTGGTTAACATGAGAGTCTCCTTTACAAACCAAGCACCAAGGCTACTCTCATAGTTCTGCATCTGCAGCTTGTTTGAAAACGTGTACCTTAATTATAGACTGTCTTCCCACTAAATGCTGTGTTAACATTGTGAAGCAAGGTGCTAAATATATACAGGGTTAAGAAATAAACCAGTAATTTTACCACAAGCACAGGAGGAAAATCATAGCACAATCCTCCCAGCAAGCCTGTTCTGATTTTTTCCTTCAAATTGTAAAATTCAGGTTACAGATCTCCATGCCATCTTACAAAATTCTTAGACTATCCATTAAACATTAATATTGCTATAATTACATATATATTTATAATCTTGGTTATCATTAGGGCATTGGAGTGAGTTATACATAAAATACATGACACCTAGTTAAATTTGAGTTTCAGATAGTGATTCTATTTTTTAGTATATGTATACCCCGTGCAATATTTGTTGTAATACTTACCTCTAAAAATTATTTGTTTATCTGAGATTCAAATTTGACTGTAGGTTCTGTATTTTTATTTGTTAAGTCTGACAACTCTGGGTGGCAGAATGATTACATACTTAGAGGTTCTATAATCTGGCTAAACAACCTCTCAAACCCATCCCTGGGTAGCATTTCATTTAAACTCAGCAGGTAGTGCAGTCAGATATCTGGATTCTCCACATCCTTCTGAACCCACGTATAAAAAAAGAAAAGCCACCAGTATTGATGGCACGGAACCACCAGCACTCTCCCACCTCTCCCCATTCGAGCCTGCATTCTCGCCAAGTCTATACGAGGGAACTGTGTACAAATTGCCGAGTGCTGTTGTGCTGTATGGTTTTATTTTTATATATTCCTACTTAACAGAGGAGCCAGAAGTGTTGACTTTACAATCTCAAAAGTCTTTCAGAGTATTTAATGCACACTAGAGAGCCAATCCTAATGTGCTCTTGCTCTTTCATAGAACAGTGGAGAGGATATGTCTAGTATTTGTTATTGTTGGATTCGTCCTTGACGATAAGATAACTACTTTCTTCAGATTTTCTTCTTAATAATGTGATTCCATTTTCCTCAATCCTTTTTTAATGGATCTTCTTTCATGTTCCATAGGCTGCTTGAAATCACTTTGTTATAAAATGCATCCTTTTTCTTACCTTTATTCCTCCGAACTTCCCCCTTTTTGTGTTTTCCACCATCCCTCCAGAAATTCTAGTAAGGAATCACAGATTCCTTTTCAGTGCATCCTCTTCAACCACCCCCTCCTGGACCTCCATACCATGTCAGTCAAACCTTTTCAGTTTCACCTCTTAAATGTATGTTAGTGGTCCTCATTTTCTCCTTCCCATCTGCCATCTCTGCCTTAGCCCAGGTTTGCCTGGGCTGTATCCAGCCCAGTGTTTCTCAAGGTTCAATGAGTTCTTGAATCACCTGCAAATTTTGTTGAAATGCATGTTCTGAGTGCATGAATGGGGTGGGGCCCAGGAATCCCCATTTCTAATAGCTTCTTGGTGACACTGATGCTGCTGGTTCAAGAACCACACTTTGAATAATAAGGTTTTTGCTTATTTTTATGGACCACTTTCATACCAACTAATCACTACATTGCTATCCCTATTCTGGGTAAAAATGTTGTATGATCTTTTTTGTCTATTAAATTGCCAAAAAGATATAACTACCCAGGCTCCCATGAGAACTTCATGCCAAATTCCTCTCCATCCCTCAGACCCACATTCTACACCCCAACCCTACTCTACTTCTTCGTGCTCCTGAAACTCTCCTTTCCTTCATTGGGACTTTATACATTCCAGGCCCTTCGACTACAATATCCTCAATCTTGTTTGCTTGTATCAATATTAGGGAACAAGGGGCTAAAATGTATGCAGCAGTTTAAAAAAATAAGCTAGTAGCCCTGTCCAGGTGGCTCAGTTGGTTAAATTATCATCCCGTACACCAAAATGTTGTGGGTTTGATTCCTGGTCAGGGCACATGCCTATGGTGCAGGTTGAATTCCAGAAGGCAACCAACTGATCTCTCTCTCTCTCTCTCTCTCTCTCTCTCTCTCTCTCCCTACCCGCTCTCAAATCAATGAACATGTCCTCCTTGGGTGAGGAATAAAACATAAAGAAATAAATACTCAAACCAGTAGTTTTATCATAACCACAAGGGAAAAAATCATGGCACAATTCTTCCAGCAATCCTGTCCTGCCTTGTCTCTCCAAACTGAGTGTATAGATGTTTGTATGACTTAACTTTCTACCATCCCCTCAGCACCAACCCCCAGCACCTAATGAAATTATATGCACCTCACACAATAAGGTACCCTCGTATATCACTTTGTACATGCACTGACAACTATAATATACAGAGCTTATTATGCACTAAGCACTGTTCTATGTATTTTACATGTAATCATTCTAACAATCCTATAAGGCAAGTTCTGTGATACTCCCCCCCACACTTTACAGATGACGAACGGAGGCACTGAAGGTGACTTTACACAAGAGCACCCAGTTTGCTCGTGCCAGAGCCAACTTTCAAATGCAGGCAGCGTGATACCAGCATCTATCACATTAACATTATACCACCCTAGCTCTCTGATGAAATGTCACTTCAGTTATCTGGCTGAAGCCTGTAAAACTGCTGATATCTGACTCCACTGAATCTAGAAAACAGCAGTCTCCTATGATTCAACTTTTTCAATAAATTAAGAACTCTTTATGAGCAGATGCCATATCTTTTTCTCCACAGAAATTTCCTGGATTTAGCACAGGTTTGGCACATACATGGCACTTAATTGGTCTTTGTTAAATGGAGCAAAGATAGTAACAGCTCCATTTATTGAGGAGTGACCACGCGCTGGGCACCGTACCAGTGCTTCGCATGTAGTGTCATTTTCAAATCTCATTATAAACAGGTCCTGTGGACCCTGTTATTTCCATAATACAAATGCTAGCTCTACAGCTCATTGGGGGTTAATGCCCAGGGACGTGCAGTCACTAATGTAGCCAAGTGGCAGCTACCGCAGCCCCGGCCTAAGAGGCAAGTTGTCAGCCTCCGTTGTGGAGTGGTGTAAGACCTTAAAGAATAGCTATTTTTGTTACCACATCTAAACTGACTTCTGGTTTATAAGTCTTTTATATTGTAGGAAAAACACAAAGCTCTTTTTGTTAGCTTAATTTATCATTTTTATTTTTAAAAATTTGAAACATACACAGAAATAAAGTCAAGAGCACAGTAATCTCCCATGAACCCATCACCCAGCTTCAAAAATTATCAAAAATGTACTTTTCTTGATTTCATCTACCCTCCCATATTTTGTTTATCACTGAACTATTTTGAAGTCTGAAGTATCATATCATTTTACTTGTAGATCTGTTACCATGTATCTGTAATATGTATCTTTAAATAGCCACCGGGCAATGATCACACATAACAAAATTGATAAATACCCAATCAGATAGTCTAATATCCAGTCATGCTCAGTCTCCCTGGATCTCGAAGAATGTCTTCCTACCACAGTGACGTGTGAACTAGGAGCCTAGCAATGTCTACCCATTGGATCTGTTATGTACATTGTGAAGTTTATTTTAATCTATAATAGTTCATCCTCTATTTTTTTCCTCATGCCATTTACTTGTTAAAGAACTGGTAGCTATGCCTAGGGGCTTAATTAGATGCAGCTTCAATTCCTTTTGGCAAACATCTTCAGAGGTGGGGAGGTGTCTGTCCTACGGCACCGATCGGGATGCACACAAGGTCTGGGATCGCTAAGTGTAGTGAGATGAAGACTGAACGGCGGGTTTAGGAGCTGTCAGCCTCATCCATTAGTACTCAGTGTTCCAACAAATTCTATCAAAATAATTTTAGAAGTCATTAACTGCCACTTTCAAGGGCCAATATGTTCAGTTTTTTAAATGATAATTATTTCTAGTTTTATAATTCCTTTGCATTTGCAAATTGGAATTTTTATTGATTTTCAGCCCCTTGTCAGGTTGCTCAGCAAATGGGTCAGGATACATGTGCAAAGATATCAAACACTGCATCAGTGCTGGCTTGGAGCCAGATAAAGTCCCCTTGTCTCAGAAATTACAATTCATATCAAGACAAATGTAAAAGTCCTCCATCAAATTATAGTTGACATCGACCACAAATACCAGCAGCGCACTTGGCTTTTTTGATAGAACATTTTGGCACTGATTCAATAAACATTTGTCTTGTTAAAACTACTATTTTGTGAGCTTTCTTTTGTATATTATGCAAAATTACCTGCTGCTTGTTCAAATATCAGATTTGGAGATCTACACACCAAATAAATAGAACCATACTTAACAGGTCATAATACTGTGAAGAGAAACTTAAATTAAAAAATATTCTCCTGCATTAACAGAGCCTACTCTACAAAACACGGCCCTTGTTAATGTATCTACATGATAAGTTGCTGTGCTGGGCACTATGTAAAAATGACCATCTAAAACATTTGCACAGAGCATCAGATAAAATATTTCATAGTATCGTGCAGGAGAACATAGCTAATAAAAGTACATTGTTAGTTCTTGTTTGCCTATTCATTGGCAAAGGATATTGGGTCTCAAAAAGAAGCACGCAAAGGAAATTTTAAATGCTGAAAGTATTTGAGGAAATTAAAGCCTGGCATCTTGATTCAAAACCAGTCACAGGGGACAGTGGTCTCCACCATCGCAGGATATTTTTAGTAAGTATCTGCATAATCTGCTCAGAAGCCTTCGTGATGAGTATCATTTTTAAAGCCATATGTGTTATCCGCCCTTGGCATGGGTCATTGGAAAGAGCCTTGCCCTACAATTCAACAAAATTAACTACTAATTTCCACATTAACACTGATTATCTGGTTTTGGAAAAATTCTTTCCTATAAATATAAAGTGATTAGACTAGATGGTGTAAGGTCACTTCCGGCTCAACCGTCTATGATTTTAGTAAGTGCTATACACATGAAAAGTCTATACAAGTGAAATTAGTCCAATGAAATAATGTCCACAGCAGCACCAAAAGACCACATGTTCTCCTTGAACTCAACTAGTTAGATCTATTATGGACATCACACTCTATCTGCATAGCCTCACTAGAAGGAGACTAACCTTAGTGAGTAGCAAATACAGTTCACCTCAGAGAACTGTACAGGTTTCCATCCAGAGGTACTGAATACCCAAGATGAAGAAAATAAGAGACTTTGAAAAGATGTGGTCAAATCACAATACTTTGATATTTTTTCATAATTTCTCATTTTTTCCTTTAAGAGTCAAACTATAACAGATTAAAATGTTCAAGCTCAGATTAAAGTAAAATTTGTCCCTCTTTTATCTTTAAATATACGTCTGACTCATAGTGATTCTATAAATACAGGTCCATCCTAAGGATGGTATATTAGGCACACAGGTGTTGGTCACTGCAAGTGCTGCTCACAAGCTTTTGCACAGGGAAGTGTCCCAGTCACAAGTCCCAGACACGGTACATACTCTAAGACCCCTGTCGAAGATTATTTGACCAGAGGCGGAAACATAAACCAATGGCAAATAATTCAAACTTAGCAACTGCCCTATGAAAGGACTGGATACTTAAAAATGAAACAGGATTTTTCAGGAAATAGTTTCTGGAAAATGCAAAAGACCTTTAACAATTACTTGGGAGGATTAAAGCCACAGTTAGAGTTCGAATCGTACAGAGTAAGCTCAAAGTACGAGGGTGCGGAGGCGAACACTAAGGAAACCAGTTAGTACAGAAGGCGTGATGGAGGTGAGAGAAAAGCAAGACTTCCATCAGAGAAGCCTGTGCAAGGCAAGAAGAAGCACCAGCTAGTCAACAGAGAGGCCCAGACTTCTCACAATGTTCCCACTGAAATGCCAGGCGCGGGAATCCTTCCTCTAAATACACTTTCACTTGAAATAATCTGAGTAAGTGATGGGTCTCTAGCCATCCAACTGAAATTAAGGAAAAGATTTTAGTTGGGGAACAATTTCATGTTTATACAGAGAAAGTATCACAGTGCAGTCGCATAGAGGTTTCCAATGATGTCATAGGGACAAGTGCTTGAGGCACCAGGAGAGGAGATGGTACCAAAGAGCTAGGGGGTGAAACTCCTTAACTGCTGTCTGTGGGAAACTCAGGCACCACAATGCTGGGCTTCCTGGGAAACCAAAGTGAACAAGGAGGAAGCAACACAGACTGGATCCTCCACACAGTTGAAGTCTTATCTGGTATCACCCCATGTAGTTAGGAATGGCCAAAGCCAATGGAAATTTCAAGAATAACGTCAATGTTTTAGACACACAAGGTATCTTTCATCCTTAATCCAAAGAAACAAGTTCTGCTATAGTGAGATTTGTGGGAAAAGACTGAACCAAAACAATGTTTCTTGCCATTTATTTTGCGACCCTACAATTCACAAGGTCATGGCCTTAGAAATGTAAATCCTGCCCTGGCTGTTGTAGCTCAATAGATTGAGCACCACGGGCCTGCAAACTAAAGGATGGCATTTTGATTCCCAGTCAGGGCACATGCCTGGGTTTCAGGCCAGTTCTCGGCAGGGGATGCATGAGAGGCAACCATACACTGATAGTTCTCTCCCTCTCTCCTTCCCTTCCCCTCTAAAGATAAATAAATAAAATCTTTTAAAAAATTAATTAATTTTAAAAAAGAAATGTAAATCCATTGTAAAGCTGTTTTTCTCAAAACACTGGTAAGATTTAACACAGTGTCAGTGTTAAGTATCAGTAATTGAACACAGTGCCAAGACACAGTGTCAGCTTATTCCAAAAATATGTGATGGAAGCACCTAAATACATCCGTGGACCAGAAGCTCTTTAATCAGATTTAAATCTGGATTCTACCCTTTGATTTTCCTGTTGGCTCATGTTCTCTTGGATGTTTTTGGCTTTAAAAATGCCAAGATCCTATATTGCGTGCATGCTTAAAAGCTGGGTATAAGACAAAGACTCTGGCCATTTTCCTGGGAAATACTCTTGAGAGAGAGAAATGAATGCTCTAATGACAGCAGAAGCACACTTTGCTTGTTTTGAAAGGAACCCCTATGGTGACAGGGGGCTGGAACCTATCTGTCTTCACTCTCCAGGTTTCTGGGAATGAGCCTGAAACCAGTGGGAATCACCAGGAGAAAAAAGTGCACCAGGTCACATCTGCTTTGAGTACTGTTTTATAAGCCAGAGATAATCAGGCTGGAAAGCGTTCTCAAGAAAAGTTTCCTATTTTATCTCTACCACTTACTACCTCTTATCCAAAGTTTTAAGGGGACTTTTGAAGTCCACTTCCTGGTAGGACACAGTCCAGCAACCAATAGAAGGTTCCACAGAAGGACTGCCCAAGCCTTTCATAAGTAGCACGATAGTGTCAGGTAAACAAGGAACAAAATAACCCTAAGCCTCCTGCTCCATCACTTATTTCCAGCCAAGACTGTCTCGAACTCTGGCTTTTTCTCGGCATAGGCAGCAATCGACTACTTCGGTCTAATGAGATTAAGAACAAAAAATGGGCCACATGTGACCAGGATTGGGTTCTGGAATAAAAGAAAATCATCCCGCCTTAATGATTCTCCAGTGAGCTAGGCTTTCAGCTGACGTTTATCCTCTTAGCCTCCTTCTGGATTTTCTCCTCCCATCAGGAATTTGGAGGAGATGCTCGATCCAGCAGGGAAGCTACAGTGTTTACTAACTGAGATGGCAGCCACTATCCCGCAATTTGAGATATGCCTACAACTAAGTGGTGCCAACTCTTCTTCCAGATGGCTGCTAAGCACCCACCACCAACAACCAACGCACTCTCTGGCAGCGGCTGGGAAGAGCTGTGAGCCATGCCGCATCCCAAAGTCACATCTTCTCGTATAGCCATTCCCACGCCGTAGAGCTCTATTTTTATTAACAGGGCCGTTCAGAAGAGGCATGAAATTAATTTATTGCTACACTGGTTTAAAATATTTACTTTTTATTATCTTCGCAGTTGGCACGAATCTGTCTTGCTAGAACAGATTAGGTTGGGGAGCAGAAAATGAACAAGGGAAGACTACACGGCCCCATCAGAGCAAGCGTCTGTCGAGGTTATTGGGATTCCAGCCCAAGGAGCAAGCCGTTCCGCACAGAGTGTAGGCCAAATCTATGAGTCTTTGTGCCCTGCATGCAGCAGGAAGAACCGAGGGGCTCTGACTTCCACACAGCACAACTGGCATGGATGTTTCCTCTCTCCTTTGTGCGAGTTCCGTCTGGCAGCGAGCAGGTCTGGCATTAGCTAACTGAGGAAGCATCACTTATTCACTGGTTTTGTGGCTATTTGTTTTGCTCTTTTAATTTCAATGGACCATCAATTTTTAACTCAGCTCTCTCCGGGATTTATAGTTTGGACAGGCCAGTTAACAAGGATAAGTGGCACTCCTATGGAATTTCTGTGTGCATTACTAGAAGAGCACAGTGGCCTTGAACTCCAGGCAAAGAGATAAAGCATTTGCTGGTGAAGTTTGTTTCAATCTATGAGAAACAGGAATTTCCAAGAGGGTAACTCCTTTCCTCAACCAGAATTGTCTCAAGATTTTACTTCTTTGGAAATCCTT
>PVKM010039702.1:0-13686 GCA_004027735.1 Carollia perspicillata | reverse complement strand
TACCCTAAGTGGTTATTTTCTCCCCGCCTTCAAGCTCATGATGAGCTAGCTTCTCCCACAATGGCTGGACTTCTCTTTCCTATTTAGGGACCACAGCTATTCACTTCTTCCTGAGCCTGCACCCAGCTGTGACCAGCAGCTTCCCTAGCCCAAGCACCTTTGAGGAAATTCAGTTCTTCAACGGCCCTAATTACCACAAGGGCATTGACTGGTGAGATTGGGACCCCTTGGAATGCTGCTCAGAGGAACACTTCCTTCCCCCAAGGTGTCCTATTTCAGCTTCCACTGCACAGACATCTGACCCCTTAATTTTGCCTATTTTCTGTGCTACTTCCTAGGTACATGGATTTTTTCCCTGTCCCTTCCAATGCGAGCACTGACTTTCTATTTGAAAAAAGTGCCACCTACTTTGACTCAGAAGTTGTACCACGGCGGGGTGCTGCCCTCCTACCACGAGCCAAGATCATCACTGTGCTCACCAACCCTGCTGACAGGGCCTACTCTTGGTACCAGGTGAGCTTGAAGCTCTGGACACATTAGGGCTTAAAGGAGGGAGGTGGTGACTGCTGGAGAGACAGAAAAGAATAAGGGTAGGGAAGTTAAACTGGTGCCTTGGGGAGGGGTGCCTAAGCTAGCTGTTTATCAGACCAGGAGTAGGGCCAAATAATTGTCAAGTCACCAGTCTCTTCCTTTCCTGTTTTTCAGCACCAGCGAGCACATGGAGACCCAGCTGCTCTGAACTATACCTTCTACCAAGTGATTTCAGCCTCTTCCCAGGCCCCTCCAGCACTTCGTTCCTTGCAAAACCGCTGTCTTGTCCCTGGCTACTATTCTACCCATCTGCAACGCTGGCTGACTTACTACCCCTCTGGACAGGTATAATCCCCCAATAGCCCTCATTGGGGTCCCCCTTACCCTCCTCTTTCCTTTAGCCCAGAGGCTTCTAAGAAATACAGCAGTAACCCCATCCCTGTCCCTAGTTGCTGATTATGGATGGAGAAGAGCTGCGTACCAACCCAGCTGCTTCAATGGAGAGCATCCAGAAGTTCCTGGGTATCACACCCTTTCTGAACTACACACGGACCCTCAGGTGGGAGAGCGTGACCTAGGAGAGGAGGACCATGGGGAAAATGGGAAGCAGGTTGATCATGTCTGTCTGGAAGAGACACGAATTTACCGTCTCTCAAAGAGAGACATAGGTCCCTGTGGGCTGGGAGAGCTAGTATACATTTCTGGGGTTTGAATTCCTTTTCTACATGCCCCTTAAAGGTCTCTTCCTGTTGATCAGGTTTGATGAAGGTAAGGGATTCTGGTGCCAGGGACTTGGAGGTGGTAAGACTCGCTGTCTAGGCAAGAGCAAAGGTCGGAGGTACCCAGATATGGACACTGAGGTATGTAAATTCTGGGGCAGGTTATTGCTCTCCACCTGGAAGACCTGATTCTGTGTCCCACTCCTTACTGTTTCTGCCTTCATTTTTCTCCTATCAGTCCCGCCTTTTCCTTATGGATTTTTTCCGGAACCACAACTTGGAGCTGTCAAAGCTCCTGAGCCGGCTTGGACAGCCAGTGCCCTCATGGCTTCGGGAAGAACTGCAGCATTCCAGTCTGGGATGATGTCCCAGCCTCCATACCAGCAAAAAAAAAGAAAAGAAAAAGAAAAAAAAAGGCCCATTTCCCTAAGGGGCAAGCCCAGAGCAGAGCCCACAAGGGGAATTTGAGTGGCCTGGCCCCTCCCCCTTCTACCTCAGTGGCCCCCAGACTTGGAATGGCTGAGAAGGGAAAGTCATCTTTCCCATTGCTCTGAGGTCTGATAAAGGGGCTTCCTTTCACACCCCACATTATGGTACTATCCACCTTTGACCTATGGTCTTGGAAGGTGGGGAGGAATTAGAGGCAGGGTCTAGAGGAACATATTAATCAAATAATTTACCTCTTCATCCCCAGAGTGTAGCTATATCTGGCTGTGGGAGGGACCCCTTACTGTGGGAATAATGGGATCTACCTGTGGCCTGGCCTCCCTAATGTCATTCACATTGAATGCGGATGAGGTCTGACAGTGGCTCATAGAGCTGAGTACGAGCCCTACCTGTGGGCTAGAAATGTCCTTAATAAACATCCTTATTTTTCTGTTTTGTCTACCTCACTGGAGTGGGAAAACCCTCTAATAAAGCAAGTGTCAGACTTTTCCCCTGCCCTGGTTCAAGGTTTATAAGCTCACAGAGGGAAAGAAGGGAAAGACCCAGGCAGATTAGAGTAAAAAAGGAGTTTATATATTTATAAATGCCAAATAAATACCAGAGGCCACCCAACGCCCCCTCCCAGATGGGGTTGTTTCCCCCAACCCTAGGCTTCTAGGGTCTGAGACATCTTGGCCCCAAGCTACAGCCCAAGAGCAGCTGCCAGTCTGGGCTACCAGGGAACTGGGTGGGGATGATCTGTCCAGCCAAGCTCCCCCTGTGTGAGAGGCCCCCATAGCCACAGGCTTGTGTCCCTGTATAGGGCCCTAAGGAGGCCAGATTCAGGGAGAGAAGGTGGTCATCTCGAGTGAGACCCGTTGCCACAGCTCCTTGGTCTGTTTGCTGCGCTTGAGGTTCTGCAGGATGTCGTTGAACTGCATCATGCCCATGGGTGTCAGGCAGAAGGCGCTGCGGGCACTGCGGATCGCGTTCACAAAGTCGTCGTAGTCGGCAGGGGTCAGGTGAATCAAGCGGTGGTGGATGTACTGGAAGAGGATGTGTGCAGGATGAGCTGCTAAACACAGAACCAGACCCCTCGGCCCTTGCATGCTAAGTGATCTGTTCCACGCCTGCCCGGGGGGTGTTCCACCCTGCTCCACGCTTCCTGGGTTTGTCACCTGCATGTATGCCTGCTGGCAGCGCTGCACCAGTTGGTGGAAGGCCGGGGCACGCAGGTGGTTGTGGGCATGAGCAGGGCTCAGCCGCTGCAGTGTCTCCATGACGATCTCCTGCAGCACAAACGGGCTCAGCACCCCCTTGGCTGCCCCCACACAGAACTGGTGCACGTAGTTCACTCCTGGGGGGCAGGGGGAGGGGCATGAGACGGGGGTGGCCACCTCTGCCCTAGGGACCCAACTTTTCTCTCAGCTCTGGCCTGGCAGTCTCCCTCCACCCCAGGAGCTGAGGTAGCCCCCCGCCCCCCGCGCACGCACACATACCCGACCAAGGCCTCAACTCTGAGCAAGAGCTAGGAAGTAGGTCTGGGATAGTAAGGTGGGGAAAGCAGGTGGGGGTGGACAATGGTCCTAGGGAGGGGAGGTGTTACCCAGCTTTGCTGCCAGCCCCAGCAACCATTTGACATCATCAGTGTAGGGGGGGGAGCGGGAGAAGTTGTTGGGGTGATCATTATGTGCTCGGCGACCCAGCATCTCCAGTGCCAGCATTCCTGGGAGAGAAGAGTGGGCACACAGTGTGGATACATTCTCTCCACCCTCTACTCTGACCTGGAACCTGACGCACAGTAAACAAATTAAGAACTATGGGAGGTGGTTGTCACTGAACAGCCTCTGGCACAACTGCAGGTGGGGGTACAGAAAGGGACCTCCTCTCACCAACACGGTAGGCAGCATGCAGATGATGTAGGCTGTGTGGGTTGACAGGCTGACTGTGTGTCTCTTCCTCGGGTGGTGGAAAACCTCCGCTCACCAGAGGGCTGGGCTGTGTGGTCAGGGCCGGCAATGAGGCACCCTGGATGGCTGGAAATGTGGATGCTGGATGGACACTGCTCACTGAGGGATGAGAGCCATGTGAGGAACTCGGCCCCAAGAGGAGCAGAGGGGATTCCCTCCCTCCCTCCCTCCCCTGCCCAGTGTACCTCCCCTCCATTCACCTGTTCCCTGTCCCCACAACTCACAGGCCACACTGGTGGGCAGTGGGAGCCCTGGCTCTGTGTGATAGGGATGTACTGTGATGGGTGCCATGGAAGGGACGGGGAAAGACACAGCAGTGGCAGCAAGTGAGGGGGGAGTCACTGAGTATGGGTACTGAGCCCCCAGGAATGCAGGATGCACACCCTAGAGACAGAAGAGAGGAGAAGATAACCAACATTACATCAGGATGTAACTCGTCCCTTTCACCCCACAACTGGGTATCCCAACGTTTCTTTCCTTAGTTGGGCTGCGTTCCCCAGACTCCCACCACCTCACCCAGGACTCTGACAGCCTTATTCTCTCAGAATACCCCACTCCATCCCCCCACCAACTTCTGATGTTCTCCCATATGCCCAACCCACCCAACCCCAACAGAACACTGGTCTCACCTGTGGGTATGCAGAGCTGGGCACAGGGAAGACGGCAGGCCGGGGCATATGAGGCATGGGGTGGGCGGGGTGAGCTGGGTGGGTGAGGTATTGAGGGCTGCAGGGCAGGTGGGGCTGTAGAGCAGTATAGGGGTGCAGGCCAGGGGAATGACCATGCCCCAGTCCTGGACCTGGATATAAACTGGACCCCACTGAGATGACTGGCACCACTGTGGCTGCTGCTGTCACTGCCGCCGCCGCCACTGTAACCGGCTCAGTCCCTGGGCCCCCCCTGCCCTCAGGCAGCCCCCGCCCAGCTTCCCCAGCTGCCCTGATCCCACCGGCACTACAGCTTGTAGCCCCTTCACGGGCTGTGGATGAGCCACCTGCTGTTTGCTCATATAGCCAGAACCACTGGTGTGCAACCTCAAACAACACTTCGGGGTATACACCCCCGCCCTTAGCCGCCTCTTCCACTGCCATACAGGCCTTCTCCAACATCAGGTTATCCTGGAAGGGAGGAGGACGGAGGGTTAAGCGGGGAGGGCTTTACTGGGGATAACATTCCATCTCCTCCAGAGTTGGCTCCTGGGGACGCACCAGAGGTCAGGGCCAAGGCTCTGTCAGAGTAGTGAAAGCTTCATACAGACACAACAAATACTTGCTGACCACAGAAATCAAGGCCGGGGTTACAATCGCAGTTCCAAACTAATTTAGCCACTTGGTCCTACCCAAGTCCCATGGTGTCCCCGAGGCCTTCCCTTGACATTCCATTGTAGTGATCATGTTGGTGCCTAAACTAGACACCTAGGAACAATTGTAACCTCACAAATGTAAGGTAAGGGAAGTAATGGCTGTGAAAGATCAGTATGTTGTTGGGAACCACCCTACTGAATTTCAGAAGCTGTAACCCCCACATGGCTAAGGCTTGGGACCATAAGCAGACAAAGCTGATCTCCCTGGCAGGGACATAGCCTCTGCCTCCCTTACTTCACCCTGCTTGGCCCCGGCAGATGACTGGTTAGCCAATGTTGGGTAAGATTCCTCAAGGGAGGGATGACCTAAAACAGGCACGGTCTCGAAGGGGCCTTCAGGGAAGGACTTAGGGGATTATAGAAAAGGGGTGATGGACCCTCACCCCTTGGCTTTGTCATAGCTTGAGTCCTCATTCTATTTGTAAAAAGTCTCCTAATCTTTTGGCTGCCCGCATCCCACAGCTGACTTAAGCCTAAAACAATGCGGAGGTGGGTGCAGCCCTGTGCTGGACAGGGTAGTTCCCTGGGGCAATCTGGCCTAAGAAAAAAATGCAGAAAATCATGTGAAACCTACTTTGCTAAGAATGCCCTCAATTTAAATGATAAGGATCCAAGAATAAAATGAGTTTGTTTCGCAAAGTTTCCTGGCCCTTTGGCTACCTGACTCTGACTCAGAATAACTCTCATAGTTCTTTGAATGTTATCTCCTGTTTGATCATTACTGCCTGACAGTGATTGATGAACTTTACATATATTCCCTGCGCAAATTAAACCCAGTAAAAGGCCACTGAGGAACAGGCTCAAGGCCCTCCTCCTTTGAGATTGGGCACCTTTCCTCCCCAAGCAGATCATGTTTTAGTAGAATTATGCTCATCCATGACAGGCAGGGAGGGTTCTGCTGGACAAAGCTCCACCACAGTATGCCAAGTGTCACCAGTGAGAAGACAAACTGGCTAGTTTGTGAATTCCAGGATATGAAATCAAGAGCTGGGCCATCAGCATTCCCCATGCCCAAACTCCTTGCCCAGATGCCCCAGGGCAGGTCCCCAGACTGCCTGTAAAAATACCTGCTCCTTGCACTGGACCAGGGCCCTCTGGATCTCATTGGGGTTCAAAGCATGGGCGTGAGGCAGGCAGCTTAGGGCTAGCTCCGCAGCTGCCCTCACCATATTGGAGTCTCGTGCCCGTGATGCCCTGTCAGCCAGGGATGCAACCTCAGGAGGCGTCAGGTGCCCATCCCAGCATTCTACCAGTATAGTCAGTGCCGCACTGCCAATCTCCATTGCCTGGCCTTGGGGAAAGGAGAAAAAGAGCTGTGTCAGCATGAGCACCCCTGGGAAGGGGAAATCGGAGTCTCTCCTTTTGGATCAGTAACTCCAAAGAAATAAAGCTCTTGTCTTCATCAATGAATCCCCTTCCCATGCTCAAATCAAAACACTGGATTTACCTGTAATCCAGGAAACGTGGGAAGAATAGGTACGTGAGAGCCAGTTGGGAGAAACAAAGTTGTGCAGGCCAAGGGCGTAAAGCCCAATCTCGAAGGCGCAAAGGTGCAGGTTGCGGTGAGGACCCTGGTGGCCCCCTGAGGAAGATGGGTGTGTGAAAATGGAAGTGCTGCTGTTGCCCCCTGCCTTGATCAGCACCGTCTTCGCCAGCTCGAAGTAGAAGTGTGCAGCTGCCTCTGATGGCTGATTGGGTACATGGGGAGCATGACTCTCGGGACGGCGGCCCTTGTACCTGAAGGGGCAATGGGGTAGGGACGGGGATTGGGGTTTCTCTGAAATGGGTGTCCAGGTGGGTTGGGAAAGAGCAGGGTAAATGAGGATGTTGCGAGTACAATTATTTGGATTATACTAGGAATGTGGCTCTGGGGCTGGGTCAGATCAGAGATAAGTATTTCTTCCCACTGACCTGCCAACTTCAACGGTCTTTGCTCGGGCCCCTCCACTGGCACTGGCCCGGCGACTTCCACTGGAAGACGAGGAGCCCAGGGAATCTGAGGAAGAGCTGCTAATGCTGTCACTGTCCTGTCCTCGACCCCAAGAGGTGGGGGCCCAGCCCCCTCGAAGCGGCCTCCGGCTTAAGGTGGGGGAGCTATCCGATGTTGTTTCAGGGGCACTGCTGTCAATGCTGGCCATGCCTAACCCGCCAAAAGACAAGTCAGTCTCAGAAGTTCCAGAAGTGAGACTCCAGGAATATGCTCCCCACCATCTCACCTCCCGGGCTGTCATACCTGTGTGCTTCTTCTTAGGCCGCCCTGGGGAGCCCCAGCCCCGTCCATTGTAGCCTCCACGACTGCCAAGTGCCAGGCGGCTAGGAACCTTCCCTTCCAACCTTGGGGTCAAAGCCGCCTCAGATGGGAGACCCTCACAGGGGGAATGTGGAGAACTCTCTAGGTGGGGAAAATAGGACATTGGGATTAACCCAGGAAAGGGGACTCCAACGTGGTTCCATACTACTCATCCCCCTGCCCAGTGCCCCCACCTCACCAGGCACATTCTTCTCTGTGAAGCCCTCAGTGGGGCCTGGCCCAGCCCCGGCCACATTCCCTGGCTGAGCAGACCCTGCAGAGCCCGAGGTCAGTGGCTGCAGGGCCCCTGGGGCAGATGGGCCCCCATGCTTTGAAGGAGACCTCTGGCTGGCTGTGGCTGGGCGGCTGGATGAGTAGAACGAACTCAGGGTCTGTGGCTTATGCGTCTGGCTCTCTCGGTCCAAAAGTTTGTCTAAGATCTGGAGGACAGAGAAGTGGTGACACGATGCCCTTTATCTCCTGACTTCCACTACTTTTCTGTCTCCTTGAAATAGCTTAACACTACCTCCTCAAGAAGGCTTCCCCCATTATAACGATAGGAAAACCTCCTAGAACAACAATTTTCAGCCTTTTTCATTTCATGGCATACAAATTACTAAAATTCTGCAGCACACCGAGAAATACATTTTTCTGCCCATGTGATAAAAGAAAAGGTATAATTTTGGTTATATTCACACCAGGTAGCTTACTGTTGTCTTGACTGTTGCCATTTTTTTATTTGACAGTCTAAGGGAAAAGAGGTCAGTGCCCCTGACTAAATAGTCAGGCACTGCACATTTTAAAAATTCTTGCAACACACTGGTTAAAAATTGCTGTCCTAGAAGACAGGGGCTGTCTTAGTACCTTGGTGTCCTCTATAACACTTAACACAAGTGAATGAATGACCAACTTTATGTCCTCTGCTGCTCTTCTCTCACCCTCTGCCCAAGCACTCCTGTGAGAACCACTGGTCTCTCTTGTTCTTTAAGAGGTATCCCCAAGATTCCCCACTTATCTCCTGTGGGCAGCATAGTTCTTTTCTCATTGTACTGGAACCCCCTGGGAAAGATGGTGGAGCCTGTTCTCCTCCCCTCTCAAAATCCCAGTACCTCAGTCCCTTACCTTTTTGAGCTTGGCCTGATCATCCTTGTAAGTGATCATCAGTGCTAACGCCAGGTCACCCTTCTCCCGACGTGTACCTTCACACAGGAGGGGATGCTCTGCCTCGCTCACAGTTGTCTTCATGCCTGCGAGGAGGGGCTCATGGGAATTGAGAATCACCATAACTCCCAAGACAGCAAAGGTAAACAGGCCAGGGGTCCTCAGCAACCAGCATGTAAGGTAAGGAGTTCTCCTGGTCCAACCCACATTCCCTGTGCAAGGTCCCCACTGTCTATTATACCCAGCCAAGCTATGCTCTGGTCTGCTTTTTAAGACCTTCGTAACTTTTGCCCACTCTACCTTCCTGGCATATCCAACACTTTATAGGGAAGTTGAGCTCCTCAATCTCATGAACACTTGACAGCCTCTATATCTTTATTCATGGTATTTTGTCTCCCCACACAGAACTTAACTGATCTTTTAAACCACATTCCATATTCTACTCCCTCCCTGAGGCCTTTCCCTAGATTTTTGTTTCACTGACCTTACAACACTGAAAACTTAAGCACCCTTTATTTAAAAAATCCTCACTGGAGGACATTTTTTTCATTGCTTTTAGAGAGAAAAAGGGAGAACCATTGATGCAAGAGAAAAGCACTGACTGGTTGCTCCCCGTACACACCGGGGACCAGGGATAGTAGACATCGGGACCAGGGACTCTGCATGTCCAGACTGGGGGTGGCATCCACCTGTCCCCGGACCAGGAATTAAACCCGCACGCAACCCAAGCATGTGCCCTGACCAGGAACTGAACTCACAACTTTTCAGTTATGGGGATGATATTCCAAGCAGCTGAGCCACACCAGCCAGGGCAATACAGGGCATACACACACACAGCATACATTTCTGCCCTGAATTCTTAAGTGTTTCATAGGCACTGCTTGAATCACACACACCCATCCTGGCTTTCCCATGACCACAGAGCCCCTTTGGAACAAGCCCCACATCTCATGCCCTTCACAGTGTGGGCCAGGGTAGCTCAGATATGCTCAAAGTACTGACATACTCACCCAAGGCAGCCACTGCTGCCTCAAACCCAAGCTCCTCATCCCCAGGCATCTCGTTGTTCCAGTTGCGGCTTGGGGGCCGGGAACCCGTGGGAGAAACCACTGAATGAAAGTTGGAGTAAGTCAGGCAGACAGAAGCATCATGGGAAAAAAATGAAAGGGAGGGAACCCAAGCCCCTCATCATTCCAGACCCTCCCATGAAGCTGCCAAATGGGTCCTAGGCAATTCAGAGCCTTGGGACTCTTGGTTTTTCCCTAGAGAAAGCTACCCCTGCCTCAGAGTCCCCCACTTGCTATACAGTCAGGCACCATACCTGGAGCACAGAGAACATCAAAGATGAAACTGGCCAACATGAGAGGCAAAACAGGCCGATAGTCACAGAGGGTCCCCTCCCGAAGCTCCTCTGCCCGGCACCGCATGGTACTCATCTCACTTGGGCCCAGAGGAATCTTCTTGAGCAAGGCAGCCACCTCAGACTCCTGGTATGCCAGCTTCACCTGAGGGCACAGAAATGACCTCAGACCTCTAATACCTCAGTGGAGATCAAGATGTAAGGCTCTGAGGAGATTATAGTATAAGCCTTAGACAGAACCTCTGACCTCCAAGGCCTTGGTAGAAGCTGGGGGCCGCTGTAGCTCCAAGGCAAACATGCCAACTCGAAAAGCCAGGTTGTGGTGCTCCGGGCGCTCACTGAGCACTGTCAACAGGAAGGCTGCCTTGGTCAGGGTGTTGGTAGCTACCCAGGTCTGACGGCTCGTAGATACCTTGTTCTTCTTGCCCTAAACAGAGAAGCACAAGGAGGCAGGCAGATGAAGTCTGGCTCACCTTGGTGAAAGGAGGAGGCTCTCACTTGGGGTGGGGCATGGGAGAGGATTAGGGATAAATGAGGAGGGCTGGAGAAGGGGGTCTCTCTCACCTTGGCAGGGGGCGGCTCTACCTTGAGGTCAGGTGGGTTTGCTAGCAGGTCCTGGGCAAGCTCCACAGTGAGGCGGCAGGCCTCACTGCTGTAGCCATGTGCATGCAAGGCCTCAGCACAGGCAAATAACACCTGGAGAGAGGCCATGGGAACAGACAGGCTGAAGCCCCAACTTTCAAGGGCAGGACACCATACTCACTCGTATAGCAAACATCCTGTAAGCATTTATTATATGCTAGGCCCTATGCTGGTCCTGGATACACCACTGGAACTCATCTGGTTACAGAAACAAACCACTGTGAAGCCAACTACTAGGAAAGGTCACTGGGACTTGGGACAGAGGGATAGACTCAGGGAAGACACCTAGAGGAAGTGATCTCTAAGCTCTCTTGAGACACAAGAAGGGACAAGAGCTAACCAAGTAAGGTGAGGGAAGAACATTCCAAGCAGAAAGGCCAATCTATACAAAAGCACAGAAGTAAGAGAGCATGGCAAGCTACAGGAATGGTTCTGATGACGGCAGTGTAAAGGACTGAGTAGCTAGATGCAGCTGGAGAAGCATGCAAAGATCATGCCAAAGACTTCCATTTTTTAAACGAAGGGCAACGGGAAACCACAGAAGTTTTAAGCAGCAGTGACACAATCAGACATTTTAGGAAAACATGAAAGCAGTGAAGAATGGACTGCAGGCAAGGCCAGTTAGTAACCTGCTCTAGGGTTCTAACGGTCATGTGAGGGCCAGCTGTGGCTAAGGGACACAGTCTTCTCACCTCCATGCGGCTCTCCTGCTCCAGTGGCTTCAGTCCAGCAAACAGGTCGTGCTCCTCCCCAGCCCCACCCTCGGCCTTCTCTTCCTCGCCCCCAGCCCCATCCTGGGCATTCAGATAATATGCCTGGTAGTCATCATCCTCCTCTTCAACTGTAGCGGTTGCCTCTTTGGTTTTGGGGAGCCCACTGCCACTCTCATCCGTGGAAGGGAGGTCATCCCGGCTACAGACCTCCCCAGGTAGGCCAGGGGGGGCAGTAGAGGCTGTGGGAGGTTCAGGCCCTTCTGAGAAGTACACGCCACCATCTTCTTCGTAAGTATCTGGGGGTTCAGGAAGGAAGGTAGAAGGGCCTCGGGAGCCACCAGAGAAAGAGCAGGATGGCGGGCTTTCAGGGAATCCACCAAAGGTGCTGGCCTCTGCACCCAGGACCAGGCTGCTGTCATCCAGGCTCATCTCAGCCAGATCTGGCTCCAGGGAGCTATCTTCGCTGCTCAGTCGTCGCTTGCTCCCACCACCGCCTGCCGAGCCCTTGCCCCCACTGCCAGCCCCACCCAGTGCCTTGGCTTTGCCCCCACCTGGACCCATCTTATGCAGAGCCTTATCTCCCCCCTCAGCTGAGAGGCGGCGGGGACCCCTCTGTGATGAAGGGATCCCCTCACCCAACCCCTTGCGCTTAGCCCCAAGCTCCTTGGGCCGCACAGCTGGCTCAGTGGGAAGAGGGCGAGGCCGCTCCCGGGATTCCTCCAGGCCCCCAGATCTGGAGGCACCAGGCCGAGAGGGCAGGGCTCGGGCCCAGCACAGTGCCAGCTTCCGGTCAGTGCCACTGTAGGTGACACCAGGAAGTGGGTAAGCTTCTTCCCAGTTGAAGTAGCAGGCCTCCACTGCTGGCCGGAAGCCAGGAAAGAGCCGGTCCAGGGTCTTCTTGTGCTGTCCCCGCTTCACATTCTCAATCACCTTCAGTTGCCACTGGCGGAGCTGCACACACAGTTCCCTTCGGCTATGGAAAGAAACAAAGGGGCGAGGCTGCTGGGGGACTACACTCTGCACTGAGAAGGGATGAAGGGGCGGAGAAGACATACACCCCCAAGGGGGGCACAGGGAAGGACCCAGGGAAGAACTTAAGCCAGCTGCCTCCAAAACTTGGGATTTGGGAAAGCGGGTGCTATTATGGGGAGGGAAAGAAGAAAGCCTCTCACTAAAAGGACTCGTAAGTCACTGAGTAACCCGAATGCACAGCATCTCCCACTTCCCTGGGACTAGAAGAATGGTATATCTGTATGTGGACAAGGAGATGAGGCTTGGTCTGTGCAGGCTGTAGTGAGCAAAGGAGGAGACTCACCGCTGGGGGCTGAGTGCAGGGTCCAGCACAGCCAACCTCCACAGTGTGACCATCTCGTCACACATGCTGGCACATGCATGGGCCGCCACCTCTGACTGCCCATTGCTACGACCCGTGTGCCCACTGGCGCTGCTGTGTGACGCTGAGGTGCGCACGCTATACCACCAACCTGTTATCTGGAAACAAAGAGAGCTCTGAGACACACCAAAAAGCTTGGAGAAAGAGTAGCCCTCCCCAGTGTCTGTCAGCCTGAAGGGAATGAGGTTAGGAAAGGAGAAAATGAACCATCACAGGGCTAGCCAACTCTGGGGAGTTACCTGTTCGTAGGTGAGGCATTGGTCAGTGAGGATTTCTAACAAGGGGGCAGCATTGCTGTCCCTCCGTTTGAACATCTCCCGCACGATGCTAAGCAGATTCCAGACACCCTCTGGCTCTCGACCCCTCAGAGGGCGCAGCAGACATGCCCATTCAGCTGCAGCCGGAGGCTCCGTGGAAGACAGATACATGGAGTTCACATCACTGTGAAAGTAGTGGAGTGGAAAATGATGACCCTAAGATGGGACTGAATAAAGCAGATGAAAGGGCTTTGACACAAAAGGAACACTAACCCAAAATACACAGTATGTGGAATAAAGGATGTCCGTGACAAGGATTTCTAAATCTCTCTCTGCCTCAGTCTCCCAACCTCTCAAAGGAACAAAAATAACTTCTGCTCTGTCTAGCTAAGAAAAGACCACTCTGTGACTATATAAACCTACAACCATCCACTGGATTATTAGTGACATCTTCGGTGTGCCCAGTGCTGTACCAGTACAGGGAACAAAAGGTGGGAGGCACAAGCATTAACAGAACAAAGGATCCATCAACAGCCTGAGGGACGCTCCCTTTCCAGGAGACACAAGGATGAACAGATCCAATTTACCTGAAGACCACAGGGGAGGGGCCGCAGAACTTGTGCAGTGTCTTCTTGATGTTATCAGTAAGTGTAGACTCATCCAAATACCAAGTACTCTGGTCAGAGGCCGAGGGCCCTGCTGTGGGGTCTGGGAGTGACAGGGAGTTAGTCACCTAGAGACAGGGACCTAGATTTGCCTGACAACAGCAAGCCTTTAGTACGTGACACTCTGCACTACCAGCTCTCTATCTTCCTACTTCCCCTTCTCACCACACTCACCTGGGGCGCCACACACTGTGTT